>APFE031326882.1:3476-22050 GCA_000404065.3 Pinus taeda
CCAATTCGTAATGGAAAAGAAGGCGAAACATGTTTTTTAGCTCTTTTCAGGGTCTGGGTAACCCCTTCAGCACTGATTTGATAAGCTACCTCCCTGGCAAGTAGCTTATCGGGGATGTAAAGTGGTAGCACATGTGGCTTAGCCTAACTGCCAAAAACTCTGATGTAGGTGAATCTCTCCTCCCCAAACCAACTTGCTACTGCAGTCAAATCTACCCCTGCTTGCTCGGAAATTTTCAGGGCAGGCTTATTAAAAATTGAATAATGAATTGGCAACATAAAACCGTTGCAGATTTGGTACAGGTGGTGCTTATAACTAGTCTTCCATAGTTTTCGATGATATATGTGAATGGGTGTGGGGTCTTGCAACGTCCACCTCCATCCCAGCACAGGAAACTCCGAATTAAAACACAACACATCCATAATATAGGCACTATAATAAAATGGTGGAATAACCCTCTCTGTGACACGATAGTCAGACCTGAAGTCGAGGATGGCTTTGGCTAACTTGTCGGATAATATAACTGCCCAATCCATGATTTCTCCACTACATGCTGCCTCTATTAGGGGAACCATTTCTATGGTGAAATTGGCAAAGTCATGCAATCCCCATAGCCTACACACCATAATTCCAGCATAACAGTAAGGAGAACACAGGGAGTTAACTGAGTACTTACCTGAGGTTTCATGCTTGTGTTTTGCTGGATTCTGTCTCCAGCCTCGAATTGGTTCAGACTCAGTCTCGTTCTCTGCTCGAAATTTCTCCAAAAATGCAGCATTATATTTCTTCTCTTCTTGCGGCAGGTGATACATTAGCCTTAGGTCTTCGGCTCGAAATGAACTGAAAACCCTCCCATCCGTAGTTTCAAACAATCTATTGATAATTGGGAGCTCTTGGATTGCCCACCTTACCACATCTGTGTAAGGAAGAACTTGCTCCTGAGCCGCTATTCTGTGTAGGAAGGAGTCGGCCAAGTCTTTTAAATTGGCATCAGATTTGCTGGTATTATCACATAAAATCTCTACTTCGGTCACCGTTGGCCCTTCCGCTTCAATCAAATTATAACTCCCTTTCCAAGTGGTCCTGGTGAGTCCTAAGCAAGTTGTATCTGATATTAGCCCTTTATTCTTTCCATTTGGATCAACGACAGCTAGCCCTGCGGCTGGCGGAGAAGTAGGCATTGTAGTCTTCTTGGATTTCTTTCCCATTCCACTTTCTTTTGTTTCTATGGAAGAATTCTGCGCAGAGTGAAAGATAAGTGCAACACATGCAACAATATCATGAATTGAACATAATGAAATAATAATATATATATATATATATATATATATATATATTATAATATATATTATATATATTATATATATATATATAATATATATATATATATATATATATCTTGGTGCATTCATAGTAATTAATCGACTTAAGGTGGCCTTAGGATCAAATACGTGGATAGGCTTCAATCCTGCTATTCTTATTAAATGGTCGTTACGGCCTGTCAGTCTCATTAATTACAGTTGCTTCGATTAATGGCTGAACGATTTATTCAAAGCATGCTTAGGGTGATTTGGCGGTTTGAACGCGGATGAGCGTCTTTTCCAAAGGATATGGCCTTAATTACGAATAAATCATATTAAACTTCCTTTATGACTTACTTTGAAAACTGTGCTATTTTACCCTTTACGCAATCGGGCATCCGGAAACACTAAGTTATTGCATTGGTTTTGTTTGGAATCCCCGATCGCCGATAGCGATATAGCATCGCGCCGGGCATAGCTAGTAGGGCCGCTTAGGATGAGGGCATGGTAAGTCGCCGATCGCCGATAGCGATATCGCGTCGCATCGGACGAGGGGAAGCTTAATTTTGCTTTAAACGTTATCGCCGATTTCCGATTGCCGATTTTACATCGCATCGCAGCAAGGATCATTACTCATGTTACTTTATGATTTGCCGGTATCTGATTGCGATTTCGCATCGGCGAAAACCAAGATGTCCCTTAAGTTGAGCTTTCTTTGTCGTTGCGATACGCGATCTTGCGATCGCTTTATCGCAATGATAAAGGTAAATCGTTTTATGTTGGGGTTTATCGATTGGTTTTATTAAAAAGGCTTTTTAATGATGTTCCCTTTGATTCAAGCGTTTTTTGAAATAGAACTTTTAAATTGATACCAATTTGAAATAAAAATAAAAAAGGGACCCATTTCACATTATAGTTCTGGAAATTAAATGATATGAAAAGGGGGGTTATGGTAGGGCACAAAAAGCCCTAACAACAAAAAAGAAAGAGATACTTTGTTGTCTTCAACTTAAAAACTTTGGATACACAAAAATTAGTTAGATAAAACCATGTAAAACATGACCCAAGAGACTGAAAATGCAAGATAAAATTCACACAAATATACGTAATCAAATGGTTGAATTTGTATTAATAAAAAAATAATACACCTAATGGAGCAAGACTAGTCATATTTAGGGCCTACAAGTCCTCCTCTGTGGGAGGGTCTTTTGATGTTCCCTTCACTAGTGTATACTGGTTTCTCTCTCCTACTTTGCAAGTGGGAAAAAATAGAAGAATGTAGAATGCAAAAGTGGGAGTTGAAAAGTCTTGAGATGATAATGGTGATGATGAAATGGTCATGGGTATAGAGTGAGTATAAAACTCTCTATTTATAATAAAATATTATGATAGATCTAGATCCACACAAACAATAAAATATTATTAGACTAAAACAAGATCTAAGCATTAAGAATATTTTATCGTATTTAAGAGGGAAAAATTAATGAAATGGTCAAATATATTTATTTAGTGAACTAACTCAAAAATAATGATTAATTGAGTTAATTAAAAAAATATTTAAATTAATTAATAACAGGATTTATTATTATTGCCTTAAGAGAATATGGTCAAAGTGAGTTAGAAATATATACTAATAATAATTTAATAATTATTTCCCAAGAGGAATGTGTGATTATTAAGGAATAATAAATAAATAAATAGTTATTTAATTATTCCAAGGTAATATGTTTATGAATAATTAATAAAAAGTGATTTAATAATTATTTTGAGGGAATAATAAATAAGTAGTGGTGTATTTAATTATTCCTATGGGATTTTGGGTTATTTTCAGAAAAGTGGTTCTATAAATTACTTCCTAAGGTGAAAGTGGAGTTTAATGTGTAAAAATCGTTGTTACATGGTGTATTTTCATAATCCTAGTGGAAAATGACTAGGTGGTCACTTTTTTGTTGGTAACATTTTCCGAAAATAAATTATCAAATTTATCTACATATGGTTGTTGTGATTTCGTCTTTTGAGATAGAATTAACTTATATTGTGTAAATTTTGAGATTATTTAAAAATAAAAATATCCTCTCGTATCATCATGGGTTAAAATAAATTGTAATGAGGGATGTTATAAGTGGTATCAAACCAAGAGTTCAAAACTAAGGCCTTCGGTGAATGATGAATTCCATTTTCGTCTAAGCGTAAACTTTTTGAATTTTTCATAATTTTTACAGGGGGGGAATTCTGATATAGAAATACCTTGTGGAAAAATCTCTCGACGATACCGAAATTGGTGAAGATAAAATTTATCTGTATCTAGACCATGAGGCCCAAGCTTTCACCAGAGAATTTATAAACATGATGAAGTAACTGCAAAAGGAAATATCAAACCTCTGTGATGACTATCAAAGATTGTTAAAATCAAGTGCAGAGAAAGAATTGATAATCAAGAATTTGATAGATAAACTCAGTTATAACACTATGGAGGAAACAAAGGGAGGATAAAACAAGAAAGAAATCTTTAAACATAAAACAATGGAAGAAGAATTTGATAGTCAAAAAGGAAAAGATAAAGAAGAGGAAAATAACTCGTCGAAATTTCAAGATAGGGCAAAAAAGAAACCTAGAGTAGAGTTGCATGGAGAATTAAAAAGAGTGACACCCCCAACGTATGATGGGGAATTTGATGATGTAGCAGAAGAATGGTTCTGAACATAAACCAATGTTTTTAGGTTTATGATTGTACTATTTAGTTAAAATATAAGCTAGACACTTTCCAGTTACAAGGAAAAACATTCCTATGGTGGGAAGATGTTAGAACAATATAACATGATTTAAATGGGAAGTAAGTTAACTTAAAGGAGTTCTAATGATTTTTCAAGGAGGAATATCTAATGGAATGATACTTTGATGATTGGGTGAAGGAGTTTCATGATTTGAAGTTAGGATAGATATATATGGATGAATTGATAGCTAATTTTATGTATTTGATCAATTATGTACCTTAAATTAAAGAGGAAAAACAAAAAATTAAAAGTTTTATAAGCGTCCTTCTCCTCCCCTTCGAAGAGAAAATTAAATATGATAATCCCAAGGCTATGGATGAGGTTATTCAAAATAAAAATATTTGCTACCAAAAAGACAAATAGAAGAGAGATAGATCAAAATCATATCTTAATAAAAAAAAAAGAATGAGAAATGAAAATTAGTAACACGGGATAAAGCGACAAACTTAAACAAATTTGCGGACAGGGGAAGAATCGTAACATCAACAAAAATAATGTCATTCCCAAAAATCACATGTGCAGACTCGTATTGGGTCCAAGAAAACTGAAACTAGTAATGGACTTAATGAAAAGGATAGAGAACCATTAAAATAATGGGGTTGTGGTGACCACCACTTTTTATGAAATTACCTTTACAATACGAAATTAGCACAACGCCTTCAAAATTTCTAAGAGTTATCCACCATCAATGACATAGCTAGGAATATTTTTGTGCAATAGCATAGTCTTGGAGGAGTTATCGGTTGAGAACCAATCCACTATGGTGGAAATAAAAGGGATCCTTGGCTAATATGTTTTTGTAATAATTGATCCTAGTGTTAGGGTAACTTAGTTATCCCTAAATTTATATGAAAATGTAAATTATTAGCTAAAAGTATAAGAAACCCTTGCTGGTTCAATTAGGCATAAGTGTAAAATGAAGAGTCACTAACTAGGTGTTGTAGTGGCTACAACCACCCTCCAAAATTTTTCCTTAGCTTCATTTTGGAGCTTCCCTACAAACCATCCTTAGAAGCATGTATTTCACTATCCAGGTAGATATGCTTCAATTGAGTTTCAGTGGCTTATTAGATTTTTTTTACTCGCTTGTTTTCCTACCACCTGCAAGATGACATCCCAGAACTTGGTCAATTTCTCATTGATATGCTCACTTGAAAAATTGCACGAATTTGGAGGGGAACCAACCTTCCTCTCCAGAATTGCACAGATCATCTAGGCTGCCTATTTCTCTCCAAGAATGCGCAGATAAGCCAAGCAACCTTCCCTCTGAAGATTTCGCAGAACGCCCCATCACTAGGCTTGCTCTCAAATTTTGCACAATTTTGGCCGACAGCGAGGGCTTCAGTCTAGAAATTATGTAGAGCCTAAGGGGTAGCCAGAGCCACTAAGCCCATAAAATGTGAAAAAGTCATCCACAGACTTGAATTGTGTTGCATGTGCTCCCAAGTTGACCAATTTCCTTTAGGACTAACCAATCTTGATTTGCATGCATGTGCTACTATTCCTAAAAAGGGAAAAAAGAAAAAAAATCAAAAAAGCATCCCTAGATTTTAGGGATCCATTTTTAGCAGTTGGAGGTTACAAGTAGAAGTTGTTTTAAAAACCTCCCGCCAAGTGTTTCTTTTTCCTAGATTTGTGGCATGCACCGCATAAGCCTCGATCTTATCAAAGTTATTTATTCCACACTTTAGAGCTCATTCACTTTGATCTTGGAGCCCCACATCGCATCTAGGAGCATTCACCACACTCAAAACAACCTTTTCCGAGTAAGTCCGTTTTTCATGTCTTTTACTTCTTTTCTGTCACTTTTTGTATTTCGGTTTGTGTGAGTGTTGTTTTCTTGGTTTTGTTTAGCGGTTGTTGTCATTTTAATGCATGTTAGCTTATAGAATCACTATTTCAGTTTTTCATTGTATCTCACTATTGTCACATGAATGACACAGTCTCCGCACTAACCGTCATCGTTGTAGTGACTCTCTTCACACACTGACTTGTTTTCACATTTTCTGAATCTTTCACTCACTGTTTGCATGCATGATCATTCACTCTTGTATGAACTCAGCTTCACCATGCATTCAACCTCTACATGTTTTCAGTCACTCGTCGATGGGTCTAGGCTACCTTGGCCCACACCTTGCCTTTCCCAGCTTGCATTGCACATTTCTAAGAGTGAAGGCTTTACCTTCCTCCCAAAAATTGCACAAATCTTTCCCAACACTAGCTTCCAGACTTTCTCCGTGAAATTCAAAGAGGGAGTGCCCTGTTGGCGCCCGAAATTTCGCAAATGTAATTTTCAGTTTGCACCCATTGTTGATTAAAATTGCGCATTGTGTAGTTTCAGTCCTCAACAGGCCAAGCTAGACTGTGCTCTACACAATTTCAGAAGTTATTCAGCCCACTATCATTTGACATTGTGTTTTGCGTAGTTTTGGCAATCAGTCTCCCAGCCTCCAGGTGAAAATTACGCAATCATTCCAGTGAGTTACCCAGGTGTGTTACAAGTCATTCCTTAAGTTGTTCTGGTTTTCAACTAATCTGGTGCTTTCCATGAGAGTTTCTCTATCTCCAGGTATCACAAGTTTTCATCCATCTCTTGGCAATATAGGTACAATGGCTTCCAAGAGAGTTGGGTCAAAGGACACCGTCAAGAGTGCAACTAGGGATGTAGTTGAGAAAGTGTGTATGAGCTTGCCCATATCTGAAGACACTAATATGTTCATAGACAAGGAGATCAGGATGAAATGGCAGAACATCAATGACACCATTTCAGGCACATTCGAGGATAATATGGAAGATCGTAGGGTCTATGTCAACATACACAAGTTTGGCTTGTACAGGATTGGATTTTAAGTATCCCGCTTTTCCATGCATGAACATGATCCATTGGATTGTCTCATATACTGATATAGAGACAATGGTGTTGAGTAGTCTCATTAGAACAAAAATTTCTACCTTCATGGCAAAGGACTTTCAGGAGATGTGTCACTTGCCATAGCTAGTGATCACGATGGATACACCTTTCACTAGACCCAGCAACAATGCAAATTCAAGGAACATCTTGAAGAGTTGGGTGAAAGAGACAACCAAGTTTAGGACAATACATAATTGGGTTTACAAGACAAGGATACTGTTTAAGGCATATCAGCTCTTGGTCATGTTCAAATTCCACTTGTATGACCAAGAGAGCACATAAGACTTCCGCAAAGTTGGGCGATTCTGTTGGATCAAATGGCGAGCACAGGAAGACCTTTCAACTAGTCCGACATGTTGGCTCTCAAGTAGTTCACCTATTCCCTGATATCATACATTTATGTCATGCCTGCTATATTCCTACCCAGAGAGCTATTGTTGCCCCTAACCAGCAACTGTTATTCACCATCACTGCAAAATCCATCAACCAAATGTTGCAGGTCCAACCCAGCCCAAATAAAACCCCACTGTCTATTGGTGACTTGCTAGACCTTTATGTAAAACTAGACCTGGCTAAAACAGGACAAAATTTCCATACCTTCATCATAGAAGACTACCATACTCTCACAGATAGTCCACCTTATGCTGCCACCATTTTTTCAGAGAGAGGCAGACAAATAATTACCATGCTCACTTGCATCCTAAGATATACCTCAGATGAGCATGTGGATGAAGTCATCTTGGCCTTTCTCTCCATCTTCATCCCAGGAAAGCCTCCTACTGTCATGTAAAACTATGCTCAATTCATTGCAGACATGATGCATGAACAGTTTACCAGACTGCCAACCGAAAAAGTTTTCAAATACTCTTCAGTGTTATTTCACATGTTTTTGTATTATCAAGAAGATAAATTCCCTGTCAGCATCAAGAAGTTGGATACCAAGGGGAAAGTGAGGTCAGTTATTTGTTGGACACCTTTGATCCAAAAATACTCCACAGCATTCACATATAAGGACTTCATCGACTTATTTGTCCATCCAGTCATGAACATGCTGACCAATTCCCCTCAACCCAGAATCAGCTAAGAAATAAAAAGGGTGTTATAGTTGGCCAAGAACAACAAGGTGGGAGACTGGTATCTGTACCAGAACCACACTGAAAAAAGAGTTTATGGATGCCAACTTGCCCTTATAAATTGCCCAAATTCCTCCCTATGAGGATATTTTCACTTGAGTATTTTAGGAAAATCATCAATTCAGATGAGGTCAACTTCCTAGCAGCTAGGAAGAAGACCCAATTTAAATTCAAAAACCAATTGGGACCCTTCATATGTGATAATAGAGAAGTTGGACCTGAGGCTGACAAAATATTGTAGGACATGAAATTCAGGAACAGCTTCATGTGGCAGTATGACCCTCATGGGGTCATAAATAAATTGAGAATCAAGGTCAAATTGGGACCTTTCATCCACCATCCAAGAGCTGATATTGAGCAGTATGCCAACCAATCAGAATGGTTGGAAAAAACAATGATTGACATGGATAGCATAGTAGTGGATGTAGAGAACACACGCATTGATGTTGAAAAGCAAATTGACCAGAGTTCTTTCCTACAGGTTCCAAAACTAGAGGAACCAATGAGTAATCCTCCTATCTTATAGACCCTAGCCAATGAGGAGAGGAATCCAAAGAGAAACAGGGAGGAGGGTATTTTTTCCATGGAGACTACAAATGAGTATTTTGAACTCAGAAAAAGACCCAAGTGAACCCTTTGTCTGAACAGGAAGAAAACATTGAATCAGTGGAAATTACTAACACTGAAGCAATGGGGCAAAGAAGCAAACACACAACTGCTTTAGAAGAGACATAACAACCATCGACCTCCAACACTCAAATGATTGAGATACAACTAAGTGTTGAGGTTTCCTCCTTCACTAGGCCAGCTGATAAAGAAAGAGACATTAAAAACAGGTACAAGGAGATAAAGATGAGAAATGAGAAGTTAAAGGCTGAGACATATGCCCAATACTTCAAGCACACACCAGCCAACCGAAGCAGGTTGATGTCATCTTTTGACATCAAAGAAGGAAAGATGCAGGTCTCATTCATGCAGCCAACTGTCTAGCATCCAAAGACCTCAACTGATTACAAAAAAACTGATTTTGAGGTGCTAGCTAGGGATGTTCATCCCAATGACCAGATATAATTTCACAAACAGGCTAGAGAGATTATCTACTCCACACTAACAGGAAAGGTCATGGCTACACATAGGCTGCAAGGTTCACTGGACAATATCACATCCCAATATAAATTGGAAAAGGCCTCCTCACAAGCCAAAGACAACATGATCAAGTCATTGGAGGACTTGGTCATTGAGCTAGGCCATGATCCAAGTGACATTAAAGCTGCTGAAAAGTTGATTAGAAAGAAGAATTAGGATATAGCATCTCCCAAGAAACAACTAAAGACGCCTCATTTAAAACACCCACATATAAAAGAGGTCCTAGAGAGCCAAACAAATCATGAGGAGATGATGGACCTAGTTCTTCAATTAAATGATCAGCTAAAGGAAATGGAAAAGGAATTGGCTAGCTTGATACAACTAAAAAAATATAGTCTAGAGAATTCCCCTGCCACTATTATCCCAACAGTAACCACTGCAGTAGATTCCGTTTTGGAAGCATCCTTATCTCCTACAGCCCCAATGGCTACAACACTACCAACTTCTACACGTCTACATCAAAAACAACATCTACAGCAACAGGGTTAGTAGGCGATGAGGCAAGCAGATTGGTTAAGGCAATGGAAGACATTTCCATTCAAACCAATGAAATGAACAAGCTCAAGGAGAAGGTGAGTAGTCTAGAGACTAATTACAAGCTTGCCCAAGTCATGCACAAGGAAGAAGTACATAAGGCAACCAAGATGAATGAAAGAATAAAAAGCCTGGAGAAGTAACTTACATTGAAAGAACCCCTAGGTCAGGCTAAGGAACAATTGTGGGCCAATATCATTGACTCTATCAATGATATTTGGCCATCCATCCAAGTAATTTATGAGAAGATTGATTTGATAGAACAAGCTACAGAAGCCATACAAAGAGTAAAAGAAGAACTTGGATACATGCCACAGGAACCTACAAGGATCATTCACTTCCTCAACTCCAAAAACAAGTATTAGTTGTAGGAATTAGAGATACCTGACAAAACATGTACAAATTTGGAAGTGAAAAGGACCCTTACCAAGAGGAATTTAATGTTAAACCTGGAAGACAAGTGCCAAACCATGCAACTCACCATTGATAGATTCATGGTTAAATTTGAAATTTTGAGGCAAAAGGGTTTACCGAATCCCTTGGTAATAAACAATAAGTTGATGACACAGGAGGACTGCAATAGAAAAATCAGAGAAGTAGCCAGAGATCAAGTGAATACTTCATCCATGAAGGGCATACCTACTGGCAAGGTCTTGTACCAAACTTTTGAGAATTTGTTTTACCTCCAGCATGAGGTAAAACACCTTTTTGTGAATAAGCCTACTTTTACCAGGTATATAGAGGCAGATGTGATTTATAGGAAGATGTTGAATATCCAATTACTAGATGTTGAAACATGGGAGAAACTGAATGACTTGATGTAGTAATACAAAGTCAAAAGGTAAAAGTGTACAGTAAGAGTAAAAGGCACAGTAAAAGGATAATGATAGGTCAGCCAGGTGAAAGTGTATCAGTGGAATGGTCAGAGGACATAGAACATCAAGTGTGAAGACCAAACAGAAAAGTAGAGCTTAAAAGGCAAAATATCAAAGATTAAAGACAACACAACCCAATAAACAGGGACAATAAACAACAGTTCAATAGTTGTCTCTATCTTCTTGCATGAAGATATTTATTTCTCCTAGATTAGTTCCCAAGACAGTTTGGGATATTTTGTAAATTATTTTTTTATAAATAATTCATAAATCGAGGTATTGAGTATGCATTGCAATACATTTGTAAATCTGTTTTGATCTTAAACCTAAGGGTTATTGTACCAATTTTTCAAGTCAGTGGATTGGAGCAAGTAATAAAGAGATTGCATTACAGGATTCATGTGTAGAGTTATTACAATGAAGTATTTTCTTTTTCAATCTGTTATTTTCTTATGTTTTTCACAAACTTAAATGTTATCTAAAGTTGAATGAATTAACTGGAAGTTTATCTCATAATTTGTTTAAGTACACTCTGCTTTCAACAGTTGATCATTTACATGTTTTCCTCTGATATCCGGATCTAAGAATCCTTAATTGCTCTCCCATCCCAATTGACCTCTTTCACTTTCTTCATAATCTTCCCTAAGGAACCCTTAAATTCTCTTTGGATTCGATTGAAAACCACTTCACCATAGAGCCTTGAGATCTGAAGTAACTCTGCTATCTTTCCCTGTAGACATTGTTTTTAGAGCTTGATCCAATCCTATTTGTCTAACATTTGACCCCATAGCCCAATGGTAAAAGAAA
This sequence comes from Pinus taeda, assembly GCA_000404065.3. Classification (NCBI taxonomy): domain Eukaryota; kingdom Viridiplantae; phylum Streptophyta; class Pinopsida; order Pinales; family Pinaceae; genus Pinus; species Pinus taeda. Next base: position 14,958 of record APFE031326882.1, read on the forward strand.
CCCCTCTTTTCATCTAAGTAAGTAATCCCACCACCAAATCTAAATCAAAACCCAAGCACAATCACAAATAGCCTAAAATCAAATAATTAAACAAAGTTAAAATAAAAAAGAGAGAGCCCTCTCTAAGAATTAGGAAGGCTAAATCCTAATCTCCAAAGTTGATTTGTGGTTACCTCTAATCATTTCTTTCTACAACACTCTAGAGAAATATTGGAGTGATAAAAGCTTCTACACCATGACTAACAACTATGAAATATACATTCAAAAATTTTAAAATCATTATTTTATTTGTGAAATCAAACTTCTATGATTCATCATGATTGAAAAAAAATTCTTTCGTAATAATCACATATCAGTTATTTGGTGTCAATAACTTTTCAAACCCACCACTAAGTTCATCATCAAGACAATTATGGATGAACATATCTAACAAGGAAAATAAATAGTGTTGTAATGCTCTAGAAATTTCCAAAATTATACATTATCGTTTATGGGAAAACTAGTGTCTTTCGATTTTCTAGTCCCACTAAGATGGGTAGCTATCTTAGAAACAAACAATCAAAGCACTTTGTGATTTCCTTTATGTATGATAGATAAGAGAGAAGCAAATGGACCAACTTGGATCTTCCGCTTGACTCCTTGCTTGTTTTCTCTCTCCCTTGATGGAACTTGCGACTCCTCTCCTACTTGTCCCGCTTTAGAGAATACCTGTAGAGACAAAGTAAAAAAACACCATCAAAGCATCTCGATCTATGATATCATAACAATGTAAAATTAGAAATACATTGAACATACAATGGCATTTACAAATAATAACATTCACAAATACACGATTGTATGGAGGAAAACTCAAAGAACTTTATTAATAGTAGAAGAGAGGATTACAACTCAGCTATCTGATCCAGCATCATCCTCCCAGCATCAAAGCCCTCTTCACCTCATGAAAAGCAAGATCACCCAACAATACAATGCTTCTTCTCAAAGACAAACTAACAACACTTCTTTACAAATTACAAAATTCCAACCTCTAGATCTCTCAGATAAGGGATCCATTTATAGATGTTTGCAGAGGTGTGAGTCATCTCTGGGTTTTTTGTTAGTGTCATTCCACTTGTAGTTCTTAGTTCCACTTGGAGATTTCTTGGATCTCTTACTCACCCCTAGGCAAATTCAGAGAGGCAAGTGACATAGAGGAAGTTTCTAGAAGATTCCATGAGCATCCACTTAGCAAACTGCCTCAGATATTTGTCCATTCTCGCTCATCGCACCCCACAGAAGGCCTCTTCAGTATGCATCACACCTGGCTAGTGTAGGAGTCAGTATGCATCACACCCTAACCATGGAGCAATCAGTATGGTCCAGTTTTGGCCAGTTTTGAGTGGTTTTTCAGGTGGAACTTCTGGGAAATGATGTAATCAGTTGACCATGATCTTTTAGGGTATGAAACAAAATGTTTAGGGGTTAAAGAGCCCTTGGTTTATTGACATATATGATTGGGGTTGCAGTGCTGAAATATGTCTATAACAGTTGCCCCCTAAAGTAGGAGGTCATAAATCTTTTGATGTCGGGTGAAATGCTTTATCATGAGGATCCGAGGTATTCGAACTGGAAGGTGACCTATATAAAATACAATACAATACATCATCATCATGTTATTTTCATGATCTAACTGAGGCGGGCATTCCCATGCTCAGCTTTATAAATTCACTTTCATGTACATAGGGTAGATAATTGTCTGTTGTTGTAGACTGGTGATTCTTTGCATGTAGAGTCATCATCCCTTAGCTTGGATGATCATCTATGTAGCTTTAGTGTACATTTGACGTCTTTATATTTCTGAATATATCGCAACTCGAATGGATGAAACTAGATCTGGGGTCTTCAAACTTGTTCAATCTTCGCCCGATGTACAAGTCGGTCCATGTGAAAAGATGTATTGAAGTCGAACATGGAAAGACATCGCCTAATTACCAACCAATGATGTAAGCTGTTAATAGGCGCGAGAGGAATCACTGATAATGATAATGACCCTTAAGGTACTACAGTACAATTCTCGTGGTGTGAATATAAGATCTGATGTCGAACACCACGTAAAATATTTCAGTCGAAGGCCATTGATGTAAACCTATTGCCGGAAGTGAGAAACTTCCCACTGAGGCATGCAAGCTTCAAAGTACTGAAAGGGTTGTTTCTAAGTCAACTTCTTGGATAATGAGCTGACGTCGACGAGAAGTGACCTGTCATAGGAGGCCCTTAATGTATCCCACATCTGCAATACAAAATGAAGAAAATGATTTTCTAGAGGTGAAAATGATATGATAATACAAGGTTTAGGAATGGCGGTCATGAAAAATGGAGGGTGAAGGTATTGCAGTGGATGAGGTGTTAGCTGGGTGGTGAATTCTCTGAATGACTTCTCTTGAAAATTTTGGCGACACTGAGATGGATTGGTAGCATTAACCCCAAAATATGGATGGTGTGGAGGACCAATGGTGATATGACTGGCGAACGAAATAACCCAACCCGACTCAATCATGGTGATGGAGTGAAAGTGTCATGTTCAAGAGCGACCTACTACCAATGAAGTTCTTCAAGTTTTCTTCCCTTTTTCCCTAGTCATTGCTGACCAGTACCTCTTTATTTTTGTGAATCTTGAGGAGGATAACATATGCTTATTCTATAATTTTCCCTTCGGGCAAACCTGTCGTTATGTTTTAGCAAGCCTAGCGACAGTGAAACTTGCTCTTGTCTGGGTGGACAAGTTTGTCACTATTATTTTAACAAGTTTAATGACAAGGATAACTCGGTCCATTTCATGTTTAGAGAGTTTGAAAAGGGATGAAAAGGAAACTCCAACAATCCTTTTTTCGTAGCATAATCCCTTAACTCTGAAAAAGTATAAAATAATACAAAAGGGATGACTTTTTGATCGCTTTAGTGAGCCGAAAAAGACAAGCGCTAGATCTTTTTGTGTGATAATCCCTCAGGTCCAAAAAGATTAAAATGTAGAGGAGGGATGGTGCTTCCCCTTACTTTAATGAGCTGGAAAGGCTAGTAGCTCAACAATCATTTTATATTTAGCAAGTCTAAAAAGAGCTTAAAAGAGACTCATTTTTTAGGAACGAGTGATGTTTTCGGATAGCAATTGGTTCCAGGTAAGTTTGGAACTTCTCAAAACATGGCAGTGTGAAGAGGGTGGCTAACAGAATCAATCGTTGCAGTTATTCCTCAAAAGGGTAAACAATCAAGTGGAAGCATATGATCGGCCAAAAGAATGGAGGTGATGGTAGGAACACAACTGAGGCTTAAAAGGTTGATAGAAATGCAATCACAGAGGTCGTTTACTAAAGGCGGGTTTATTTTTTAATGAGCTTGAACCTTGCACTAACATGTGCTCAGTGGTGGGTTCATTTTTTAACAAGCTTCAACCTTGCGGAAACATTTCTCATACCAGTAGTCTAAAGATGTCTCTCATTGGTAGGTTTATTTTTTATTGAGCTTGAAATCTACGATAACATATTCTCATTGCCTTTTTATATAGGCTAGAAACGACCAAACTACAAAGCTAACTACACTAAAAGCTAAGGAACTACTCAAGTTAGGTAGGATAGTTTTGTCTTTCGTCTAGAAAAAACATTTCCTTTGCTTCATCCATGCGCTACAGACAAAGGTGAATGGTGGTCAGACCAATCACCTAATGTAAGAAGTTGAAACTAAAAAGACAAAAACGCTAAAAAGCTAAAAAATGAAATTGGTCGTTTTTCGCTTGCATAAAAAGGTTTGCATCACCCCAAGTATGGAGAAAAGGAGAGTCTCCAGGTCACTGTATGGAAGTCCCTGCAGTTAAGCAGGATTGTTTTTATCATTGATTAGACAAAAACAATTCCTTGGCTTCATCTATTGAATAGACAAAGGTGAATGGTGTGAGAAAACACTTCCAATCACATAACTGTTGGCATTATGGCATAGGTTTGAGGCTATGGCTCTGGTGTTATCCTTGATGGCAACTCACCTTGGTGACAGATCTCAGTTCAGGCACTTAGAAAAAAGAAAAAGACATATACGCAGGTTCATCTAGACGAAGACGCGTATACACACGGGTTATACGTTACAAAAGAGCGTATACGTTGGGGAACTTACTCTTGGTCCATGGTAGTTAGTCCTTGGGATTTGCATCTATGTTTTTGGACCATGACATCTCGTCAGATGTGTTGACCCCTAGTTTTGGGTTCATGGTATTGAAATGATATGGTTTTGGACCGTGGTATTGTGGAAGGCCTAAGACTATAAAAGAGGAAGGAGATCTTGTGGCAAAGGATCATCTGAATTATCATTGAATATATGATAAAGTAATAGAGTTGGTACATTGGTAATTGGTTTATGATGCAGATCTGGATCTGAATGAAGGAGGAACCTTAGCGCAAAAAGAAGGATAAGTTCTATTGATGGGTCATAATCTTTAAGCTTGATTGATAGTATCTTTGTATGATTTTGATCTGCTAGATGTGGCACTTGCCTGATCTATAAGTCTGATAATCTGGGTTAATTAGTGATTGAATATCTGAAAGAGTGAATTATCCTTTATAGATCTGTACGCAGGTTCAGTGAAGAAAAGGCGTGTATACATGTAGGTTCAGTGAAGTGAAGAGGCGTATATGCAGGTTGTTCCATACGTAGAAGCGTATGCACGCAGGTTTCAGGTTGTTAAAGTAGCGTATATATTTTGAGTTGTGATCTTGCTGCTTCTGTTTATTACTGCAGTGTTCTGGGTTCAGATTTTGGTGTGTGGTTTCTGGTACTGTATTTTGGGTACAGATGTCAGAGAAGTATCTACTTGATTCTAATCTAATTGGTGACAAGGAGATTGGTTGATTCTTGATGATTGATTGATGTTCATGGATCCAGTCTGAAAATTTATGAAACGCGGTCCTTGGAAGAAAGAGAAGGTTGCAGCCTTCTGTAGGCCAGCACCTATGTACTAGTATCTTGGCTAGTACAAGAGCTAAGGGGGTTGTAGCTCCCTTCCAGGAGAAGCTGGAGAATGAGAGAGGGTTGTAGCTCTCTGCAGGTTGCAGCCTGTGTACTGGTAAAGGATTGCACCAGTACATTGTAAAAGAAGTTTCTAATTTTAAAAGGAAGATAGAGACGAATTGCAGCAGGTGGTTTTCACCCACATTGGGTTTCCACCTTATATCTTGTGTTCTTGTGTGTGATTGTCTTTCTGCTCTGCTTTACTGTCTCTGGTTACTGGTTATTTGATTCTGCATCACAAATTAACAATTATCATCAGAAAGTTAAAGTAAATTAAAAGTTTGCTTTGTATACGCGGTTTTTTTTCTGAATAGTTGCGTATATACGTGGGTTTAATTAACTGAAGTAGCCTATACAATTTGGTTTTAGAAAATAAATAATTGATCTGATAATACTGATTCACCCCCCCTCTCAGTATTATTTCCAACAGTTGGTATCGGAGCAGGTCCTTCTGAAAAAGCTTGATCGCTTGAAGGAAGATCTTTCATCATGAGCAACTACGAGAGGGAAGCATCAATCAGGCCACCGGTTTTTGATGGGACAAACTTCGTGTACTGGAAGGTAAGAGTTATTGCCTATCTTCAATCTCTAGGTACTGAAGTCTGGGATATCATAGATACAGGGTATACTTTTCCAGCATCAACTCCCACAGATCCAACTGAGAAGAAGAAATATGAAATAAATGCAAAGGCTGTCAATACTTTATTAGGGTGCCTATCTCAATCAGAATTTGTCAAGGTAATGTAGTTTAAATCCACAAAAAAAATATGGGACAAGATTGTTCTGAGCTATGAAGGAGATGACCAGGTAAAACGAGCAAAACTTCAAACCCTCAGGATTCAGTATGAAAATCTCAATATGTATAATGATGAAAGTGTAGCTAATTACTTTCTTCGTGTAGATGAGATTGTTAATTGTATGAAAAATTTGGGTGAAGAAATAAAAGAGGCTGTTGTGGTCGAAAAAGTTCTAAGGTCTTTATCCTCTAGATTTGAATATAAATTTTCTGCTATAGAAGAAAAGGAGAATCTACAAAACCTTAAAATGTCACAGCTACACGGAATTCTAACTACTTATGAAATGAGGAAAGGAGGTCCATCAGACAGGAGAGGAGCTACCTCAAGGCTTAGGCAAAGGAGAGTACTATGAGTCAGGACACGTGTCAGAAGAAGAAGAAGAATCAAATTTTGTCAGAAATCTTCAACGGGGTACTGGAAGATTCAGAGGTAAGTTACCATTCAAATGTTTTTCTTGTGGAAGAGTAGGTCACTATGCTAACAAATTTCCTCATAAGGATAAGATTGACAAGGGGAAGGAACCTGTTAGATGGAACAAGAAACAGAATGCAAATAATAAAAGCTATTACACTCATGAAGATAGTGATGGACTATTAAATAGCGATGAAGATGGATGAGGTAATCACTATAAACTTTTAATGGCCTTTGAAGATGATGATTACATGGATGCTATAGATGTGGATGGTTTTTATGAAGATATTTCTAGACGCAAAACATGTTTAGAAGAAAAGAATATGATCATTGATACTCTGCAATTTCAACTTGATGAAAAGGAAAAATCTATTGAGAAGTTAGAATGTGAAATTGTTGGCCTCAGAAAAGAAATTGAGAAAACAAAGGCCCTTAACCTTAAATTTGTTAAAGGATCTAAAACTCTGGATGAGATTATCAATGTGCAGCGTTCCCCTCTAATCAAGACAGGTATGGGGTATAATGGTGAAACATCTCAAGCTTCCACCTCCAAACGTTATCTTGATGCAGCAAAAAGGAGTGAGCAAAGACCTAATAGAAATCATCAAGTAAATCAGGACAGCCTTCCGCAAGAACGAACAAAGACTATCAAGAAAATTGGGGGCATGCTACCTTAAGGACAAACAGAAGCTACAACCAGCCTCAGGTAAAATCTTCCCAATTTTATTCAAGAATGCATGTCAGTAGAAACTACAATCGGTTGGATGATAGTCGCAGGAATTTCTTCAATGGCCAATGTTTTTCTTGCCATAACTTTGGTCACAAAGCAGCTCAATGTGTTGCCTATAAGACAA
>APFE031326882.1:62596-79780 GCA_000404065.3 Pinus taeda
ATGTGTCATATTATTCAAAATTTCTACATGGTATCAGAGCTGGTTGATTTGTAGGAAAAGTTCTACATGATATCAAAGCGAGGATTGATCATCAGATCTATTATTCAGAAAGTGTTTACATTTTATTTCTTTAGGGAGAGTCTGTAATCAGGCCAGGTAGTCTTTGGATTCATCCTTCTTTTGGAAGGTGAGATATCCGGTGAATGCCCATATAGTTGATCTCTGTACGAGAAATACTTTGTTCTCACAAATTTTAGATCAGAAGCGGTTTAGTTTTGAGCTGGTGGAATGGCACTCAAGGATAAAACTCAGAAACATTAAGTGTGAGAATGGAGACAGTATGCCCTAGTATCTCACGAAGTTCACCCAATGACAGGATGGGCTGGGAAGTGTGGGGGTGACTGTCGATGATGAGGACTTGGTGAGCTTGGATCTCCTTGGTATTCCGAAGAGTTGGCATTCCTATCAAGACTCTGTCAATAGTCGGGAGAAATTGCCAAGATGGGAGAGACTTTGGTCGGATCTTGTGCAAGAGGAGATCAGGCAGAATACTAGGGATGGATCTTCATCAAAGGAATCTGATGAAAAAAAATTGGTTTCTTGATAGTGGAGCTTCTTTCCACATGACCGGTGACAAAAGTTTGTTCAGTACTTTGGAGGAGAAAGATCTCCAGATACTCATCGGGATGGGTAATGATGAGAAGTATAGTGTCTCAGGTGTAGGCACGGTTATTTTTTAGAGGGAGCATGGATCTCAAATTACCTTGACCGATGTCAAGTATGTACCAGGACTGAAGAGAAACTTGGTGTTGATCACGATGCAGGAAGACAGAGGCTATGATGTAGTCTTCAGAGAGGGAAAGGTTTTCCTTAGACACATCATCACTAGACAGGTGAAGCAGATTGGTTCACGGGTCAAGAACCTGTATGCTCTTGAGGTTCAAGATTCATGCAAAGCCTTGAGCAACAAGGCAACTAATGGAGACTTGGTGGTTGAGAGGGAGGGTATATTACCTATCAACATGCAGAGCCAGAAGAAGTCTCAGACAATTGTGGAGGAGCCACGATTGGTGCAGCAGCTTCAGAAGGTTGTGGAGCAGCCACAAGAAAGGAAGCTGGCATGAGATGGAGTAGAGACATCTACTCATCCAGAGACCTGCAGTAGGGGAAAACTTCGAGCTAGGTGGGCAGAGGGATCACATGCAACTATACCTCCAGGTAGGAGTGATCGTCCCAAGGAGGAGGGGCACGATCCTTGAGGTACCCAACCTCTTGGATGAGACCTTGCTACAAGAGCCCCGATGTGGAGTAGCAGGAACTGACTGATTGGGTAGAGACAGATGCGGATGGAGCAACAGTGCAGGGAATCCCAGGACAGCGCATAGCATGCAGGCTGCAACAATGCGAGAGGCACAAGTGTTTTGCATAGTGCTAGGTGGCACAGAGAGATGTGCAATGGTGCGATATGCATGAAGATGTTGCAGTGGCGCAAATGTCAGAGAGGGAGAACTTGTCAGCAGCAGGTAGAGCTTCAGCATCAGAGTATGTTCCTAGCCGAACATAGTGGTCAGTTGGGAGTGTTTTTTTTGTTCCAAGTGTTGTTGGAGCAAAGTGGACCGGGCAGATGTGTTGCATTCAGAACATTCCAGAGTTACAGGATAGGGGTTGCAGATAATCCATATCTTGTTGAGAGGGAGTGTTGAAAATGCAACAAGATGATGGAGGTTAGTGAAAAGAAGTCGCCTTCACTAAGTGGGCCCGCAGACTATTTTTGGCGCAAAGTCTATTTTTAGACTATGTCTATTTTTAGACATATGGATCATGGTCTATGAGTTGCAAGATGTTATTTATGGATGATTGGTCGCGTTGGTAAAAATAGATGGACTTCTATTTTTAGACATATGGGCGGAGTCTATTTTTAGACTACCAGTCTAAATATAAAACAATGGAATATTATTAGCTCTTAATAATATTTGGACTATAAACATTATCTTATCCTCTTGTAGCACTTCAATTCGAGCTATGGATGTGGCACATGCAACTGCCAAAAGGAAATACGCTTTTCTTATGGGTTAGTTGAGCTATTGCATGAAGGACTTCAGTTAGAACTCAAGTGATTGAGTTCTGTGGAGTTGGATCAGGAGTTGATGGAGTTGTGTTCAGTTTGACTTAGTTGAACTAGTTGTATTTAATCTAACTAACAAATACACTAGTGATGAGTGGTGTGAATTAATTATTAATTAATTCACTAATTATTAACTCATGAATAAATTGAGGAATACATCAGTTAACTCAGTGCATGGACAGTTCAGTGGAGACAAGTGTTAGAAGTGAGTGAAAGGGAAAGACAGCTGTCAGTTGTGACTATAGTTGTGCATGAGATTTGCACAATCAATGGATTGAGTATTGCCAATGAGGATTGTGTGGTATAGATAAGGGAAATACGAGTTTGGATCAGCCATTCTCATCTATTCTAATGCAGGTATTGTGTAGTGGAGGCAGGCAAGCAGCAGGGGAGATTTGGAGATCAGATCTGAGTTGTATTGTGTGTAACAGGTGGAGATAGTACTAAGTACTTGTGAGGAGTATTTTACTATGTATTGTTACATGTTCTCAATCAATATGATATACAAATAGTTGGGGTTTTTAGCGAGATGCTTTCCCCGAGAAAATACTGTGTTGATATGTGTGATTGATGCTTCTATGTGCGCATGTTATTGTTTCTGCTTCTATAAATTGATGATCAACGTAGAGGAGGTTATGTATTATGCATGTATTCTGCAATAGTGTATAATCGGGATAATCTCTGTGAATATGTGTCATATTATTCAAAATTTCTACACGGTGGGTAGATTGTTTCCACTCCCTACACAAAGCTCTTTACATAGCTCATTGAAAATGAGTGTGTGCTTAATCTTTCGTGACCATTCAAGATAGTTCTACTTTCTAGAGAGAACCACTCCAACAATTGATATCAATGAACACATCTTCAGGAAAACAATATCTACCTTCGAAAATGACTTTACTATGTACTGTGCAAAAATAATACAGGTTGTAGGCAATTTTAGCAATTCGTAGTATATCACAAGTAAAATCGTGTACTTGATTTGAATGTGGTGGGATATTAAAGAGATATAACGGTCGAAAGGGTCATTAGCTATATTTAGCGATGAAAATAGTGAAAATTATATATGGCAGAAGGATTGGTGGGGCGGGAGAATGGTGGGAGGATTAGCATTGAGAGAAAGGCAGATTGCAGGGGGGTGGCATAAGTGGGTTAGAGAGGGAGAGGTCCCACAATGAACGAGCAAGCGACATGATAGAAAAGTTAGTTTCGGGGAAGCCAGATTGTAGATCCTCCACCATCCATTAAACATCGAGACTGTAGGGGGTCCCGCAATCCATCTTGAGCCATATATCTAGGCCAGGATGATCACAACCATAACAAAAAACGTGAACTTTAAGTCGGGTCCCATGGGAAATTAAAGCACGATTAAGGTACAATTAAGGCATACTTAAGGCTGACAATGATACAATTTGACTCCACGAGGCTTTGACTAATAAAAATTTATAGTACATGCAGTCTACAGTCCTACTCCAGCATACACACCATCACCAACATACACAAAGCCATCCAATCGATGCATAGTTAAAAAATTTAACTCAGTTCACACTCACCAGTCTCAGGCAAACAAACATTCAAGAAGCTCGAGTGCACTAGACAAGCGTGGAAGAGTTGAGCTAGTACCAGTCGAACCAGGAGCATCACCACTCAAACTTCCTTGAATTTACAGCAATCGAGCTCTATGTAGAAGAGCTCATAGAGTAGCGTTCAACACATAGTCAAGAGAAAAAAACACACATGTTTATTCTTAGAGTTGAAGCGATGGAACAGAGTGACAAAATATATTAGAATAGAGCAGGAACACTAACAGGAGTTACATTAGTCGAACCACTGGGGGACCTGTGCTCTGATATTATGTAAAGCCAGGAGGTAACTCCACAATGTTAATTGTGTCAATTTCACTACTCATTAAATGTAATATACCTGAGTTATCAAGTCTTGGGATTCCAATTTCAAGGTCTCTTGATCCTCCCTAACATATGACTTATCATAATTTAAACTAAGTTATAATATTTTACAATAATCTCTATCCTTTCGGATTAGGTATCAACAACTAGCCTAGATCCATCTTAAGTTTAGATCTATCAAGCACTAACAGGGTTCAATTATCTTTAGGAGAAAACCTCTTTTAGAGTGAAAAGGAATTTGATCTCTCTTGGCGCTTGGTAGATTCATAGTTAAGATTAATCTAAGCTAGTTAGATATAAATATTATGCATTAATGACTCAATATATGAATATAGTATAGCCTTCAAATTATGAGCAAGCCAAAGACCTTAAAGAATGGATGGATGCCATGGAAGAAGAATATTATTCTATTATGAGAAATGAAATTTGGTAATTGCCATAATTTTTTAAGGATAAAGTTCCCACATGCTCAAAATGGTTGTTCAAAAATAAATTTAATGCTAATAGACAGGGAAAATTTTAAGAATGGAAATTTATATTGAAGTTTAGAAACTTTGGCGAATCTCGTAGTCCATCATATGCAATCTATAAAACGTTTGACAATATTTTTGTAAAAATATTCAAATTTCTAATAATTTTATATAGTCTCTATATAATTTTTTTTATGGTTTTTAATGTTAGATAATTTATATTATAAGCAAAAAATAGAAATTAGTGAATATTTTTTTTGGAAAAAAACATGGAAAATTAGCCCACCTTCGAATATTAGCCCCTAAAATTTTCCCTACTAATAGAACTATTAATAAACAGAAAGCTAGATTAGCAGAAAGTACTATTTACATAAAGAAGGGATAGATTATGAAGACACTTTTGCACTTAGAGTTAAAATGAATATCATTAGAATGATGATTGCATTGGCTATTAAGAATAATTGGAAGCTAAATTAGATAGATGTTAATTTAGTGTTTATGAATGGAGAACTAAAGGAATTTTTTTTATCTTGTTCAACTTGAAGGTTTTATAAAGCAGGGACAAGAACATCTTGTTTGTAGGTTAAAGAAAGCACTATATGAACTCAAAAATCCACCCAAGTCTTGGTATGTAAAGATTGACAAATTCTTCTTTCAACAAGGTTTTACTAAAAGAAAAGAAGATTCAAATTTGTTGCACTGAGAGGCGCATTCTATAGCCCAGTATGGGGTAGATGTATAAGTGTGTCCGTCCAGTCCAGCAGAAATTTCACTAATGTCGGCCAAAATAAAAAAACCAAAAAAAAATTAAATAATGTCGACTTAAATAATAACTTACAAACCATATAAATAAACAATTACAAATTCATTAACAAATCAAAATTCATTCTATATTCATGGCACCAACTAAATTGATGTTGTTCTCAGTCATAATTTCACTAATATTGGCCAAAATAAAAAAAAAAAAAAACCAAAAAAAATCTAGAAAATAAAATCTAAATAAGGTTAGCTTGAAAAATAATTTACAAACTATATAAATAAAGAATTACAAATTCATTAACAAATCAACATTTATTCTATATTCATGGCACTAGCTAGATTGATGTCGTTCTCAATCATTAACACGATTGGTGTTCGTTCTCAATCAGAACACAACAAAATCTCTCAGATATTAACATGGAAAATAAGCTGTGATAGAATGGTTGTGCAACGTAAAATAATGGGTTAGCTGGAAGTAATATATATTATTAACATGGAAAATAAGCTATGGAAAATCTCTCGGATATTAACATGGAAAATAAGCAAAGATAGAATAGGTGTGCAACCAAAAGTAATGGGTTCGGTGGAAATAATATATATTATTAACATAGAAAATAAGTTATGATAGAATGGTTGTGTAACCGAAAGTAAGATATATTAGTGGTCAAATTCCTATTTGCATAAGGAGAACAAATATTCACACCACATTGCAGCATTGAAGGAGTATTATTACATAAAGTTTCTAAGTTTATTTGTTGGGAGTATTATTACATAAAGTTTCTAAGTTTATTTGTTGGGAAACGTAAACTTAAATTTAACATGTAATGTTTAACATTTAACATTTAACATTTTTAACCTAATGTCGGTCCTATTTAAAAATCAATCTAATTATTATTATGTATAAACAAAATATACATAAAAAGATATATGGTAAATATAAAAATTAAATAAACCAATGAATGTTTAATAAATATAACATATTTTTATACTACTCTAGAGATATATTTAAATAATAAAATTATAAATAAACTAGAGGTATGGGTAAATAAATAAAACTTTTTTATATTTACAAAGAACTCAAAAAAAGTTTTATTTTAGATGAACCTAGGGCATACTAGAGACCAAATTATTATTAATACCATGCAAAAAAAACATTATTAACCCTAATATTATTATTATTATTATTATTATTATTATTATGATTAAACCTAATATTCATATTAATATTATTAAATTTAATGACTTTGGATTAATACATTATTAAATTTGTTATATTGTAATATATATTAATATATCATGGTATATATGTTAACTCTAGATATATATGAGAGGGAAGAACAAAGACATATAGTGATAGAGGTGGAGAAATAGGGGGAGTGACAAGGGAGAGAGGGAGATAAACTAAAGGAGAGGGGAGAGGAGGAATGAAGAGAAAGTAGGAGAGAGAGAGAAGAGGGGAAGGATGAGAGAGAGGGATAGGAGAAATGGATTTGGAGGGAAAGAGGGAGAAAAGAAGAAATACATAGAAAGTGAAGAGTCGAGAGAGAAGGAGTGACAAGGGAAAGATGGAGAGAGAGTGTGTATGTTTAAGGGTAAGATAAACAAACATAGAAGAAGAGATGGAGACAAGGGGGAGAAAAGGAGAGATAAGGAGAAAGGGAGGGGTATAGTAACATAATTGGAGAGAGATAGAGAGATAGAGTGATGGGGGAAGAGAGAGGATTGGAGGGAAAAGAGAGAGAGAGAGACAGAGTGATGGGGGAAGATATAGGATTGTAGGGGAGAGAGAGAGAGATATGGGGGAAGAAAGAGGAAGCTAGGAAAGAAAGGGAGAGAGAGGAGAATAGAGGGAGAGGGAGAGGAGGATAAAGGGAGGGATAGAGAGATGGCGTTGGAGGGGGAGAGAAGGAGGGAAGAAGAAAGACATAGAGAGTGAGAAGTGGAGAGAGGGAGGGAGTGACAAGGGAGAGATGGAGAAAGAGTGTGTATCTTTGAGGATGAGATAAAAAGACAAAGATGAAGAAATGGAGAGAAGGAGAAAGAGAGGCATATAGTAACATAGTTGGAAAGTGAAGATAGAGAGAGAGAAAGGTGGAAGAGAAAGGAAGAGAGAGGATGTGAGAGAGTGGAGCAAAGTAGGGAAAGATAGATAGAGATGGAGAGGAAGAGAGAGGGAGGTAAGAAGAAAGACAGAGAGAGAGAGAGAGAAGGAGAGAGGATAATAGGAAGGAAGAAAGGTAGAAGCGGGGGAGAGGGAGAGAAGGGGAAAAGAGAGAGAGAGAGGTAGAGGAAGATGGAGTGATAGATATATTGGAGAAAGGGAGTGTATGTTTTGGGGGTGATATAGAGAGACTGAGGGAGATGTAGATATAAATGGAAGGTGAAGAGAAAGAAGAGAGAGACAAAGACTGGGAGGGAGGGACAGAGAGACTGATAGATATGGTTGGAGAGAGCGTGTGTGTTTGGGGGGTGAGATAAAGAGACAAAGGAGATATGGAGGGAGATATAGTTGGAGGGGGGAGAGGGACGAAGATTTATTGCACTAGATACATTGATTTCAGTGTAGATGGTGATTTCTAATCCTATTTGATTTCTTGCAGTAGATGCATTGATTTTAGTGTAGATGGTGATTTCTAATGATATTTTATTACTTGCACTAGATGCATGGATATTAATGTAGATGATTTCTAATCCTATTTGATTGCTTGCACTAAATGCATTGATTTCAATGTAGATGGTGATTTCTAATCCTATTTGATTACTTGCACTAAATGCATTGATTTCAATGTAGATGGTGATTTCTAATCCTATTTGATTTCTTGCATTAGATGGATTAATTTCAATGTAGATGTTTATTTCTAATTATATTTGATTGATTTCACTAGATGCATTGATTTCAATGTAGACAATTTCTAATCCTATTTGATTCCATGCACCAAATGCATTGATTTCAGTGAAGGTGATTTCTAATCATATTTGATTCCTTGCACTAGATGCATTTATTTCAGTGTAGATGTTGGTTTCTAATATTATTTGCTTACTTTCACTAGATGCATTGATTTGAGTGTAGATGTTGATTTTTAATTCCATTTGATTACTTGCATTTGATGCATTGATTTTAAGTGTAAATGATGTTTTCTAATCCTATTTGATTTCTTTCATTAGATGCATTAATTTTAGTGTATATGTTGATTTATGATTTGATGTAATTAGATGTATGATGATACATTAATTTCAAAGTGATTGGATTAATAGTGTGCATTGATTTCAATGTAAGCACAAAAAAATATTGATAATGTGGATTGGTTTTTGTGTTAATAGTAATTCAACCTATTAATATTATAGAACGAGAGAGACAAGGTATGATGTTTACTACAATAGCTCGAGCCAAATATTTAAATGGTTTACGATTTCAACTGCCATTTTCATATAATCGATATGAAAATATGACAAAACTAACAAGGGCGACAATAATAATAGTAGAAGAAAATAGTTTGAGATTGATCACGATGAAAACTATTTGTAATTGACTACATTTTTATTATTTACATTTTCTATCATTCAACATTATTATATTGTCACTTTGCATTCAAAATTTGTATTTCATCATTTCTCATTATTAAAATTATTCACAATATTTATCATTTCAACAAACTGAGATAACCAAGAAATTTTAAAATTAGAAGGACCAAAATAAATCTCAAACATATTTAACATATTTAAAATGGTTATATTAATATGAGATATATTTACATATTATTGATAAAATTAGTCATATGTTCAATAGATTTTCATTGGCCGCACACGACTGAAACCAACCTAGATCCATCTTAACTATGGATCTATCAAGCATCCAGAGGAATCAAATATCTTGAGGTGTAAACATTTCCTCAAGTTTTTCACTCAAAAAAGAGGTTTCAACCTCAAGAGATTTGATCCCTCTCGGCGCTTGATAGATCCAAAGTTAAGATGAATCTAGGTTGGTATATCAAGAGGGATGAAAATTGACATATTGTCTTTATTTTTGCATTTGTTGATGATTTTATAAGTTATCATAGCAGGAAATGCTACCAAGTTCACTGAAAAGATCAAAAGTTGTCTATCACATAAATTTGAAATGAAGGATCTTGGAGAATTGCATCACTGTTTAGGTCTTAATGTTTGGCAAGATAATGGTAGAAACTTGGTTATACAAAGTAAATATACACTTGAATTAATTAGAAGATTCAATATGAATGGATGTAAAGCAACATCACCATTGAAATATAATGTTAAACTCAATAGTGATGATGAAAAGAGAAATGAATGGCATATTCTATAGACAATTGGTGGGAATTATGAATTACTTAACTACAACCATGCAAGATATTGCATATTTAGTCAACATACTTAGTCAATTCATGGCTAAGTCGCATGAAAGTCACTGGAAAGAAACTGAGAGGGTCCTTTGATATTTGAACGTGACTAAAAAATTGGTATTGAATATACTAAGGGTTTGAATGTTGAATTAATAGTTCATTCAGATTATGATCGGGTAGGAGATCTAGATGACAATAATTGCACCTCTCATTATGCATTCAATATTTGATCCAAAGTTCTGTCATGGAACAACAAGAAACAACTAACTGCTCCAAAGTTCTGTCATGGAACAACAAGAAACAACTAACTGTTACTTTGTCTTCCACTAAAGCAAAGTACAAGACCTTATGTAGTGCAACCTGTGAAGCAATTTGGCTAAGAAGAATTCCTGAAGACATGGAAGAAAAAAAAAGTTCCAACACTCACCAAATGTGATAATCAAAGCTCTATCAAAATGGAAAACAACCAAGTCCATCATGCTAGATCAAAGCATATTGAAACACAACATCATTTTGTACGAGAAAAACTGAATTCAAATGAAATTGATTTGATCTATTGCAACATAAATGATAATGAGAGAAACATATTTACTAAACATTTAGGAAAATATATATGTACATTATGTATAGATGAGTTAGGAGTGGTAAATAATGCATTCTCCATTCAGAATGTTGTCCCCTTCATTTTCCTTTGCATAAATATTCACATCCAAGGCAAAATTAAACTTTGGTCTGGTCATAAACAATTTTTTTTCAAATCTTCCTCCAGCCAGCATTCTTCAGGTGGAATTGATCCCCTCTAGCTATTGCAATTTCCATTTTGTGTCGGGACAATTGTAGCATCTCAACATTTTTGTTCTCACCAAATTTAATTTGTCTACTTTTCTTGTATCTTATGGTATCTTATTAGATAAAAGCAATATGCAACTCATTTAATGTTATACACCATATTGAAGATGCCTTTTTAAATTGAAAATACATAAAAGAAAAGAAAGGAAAAAACCAAAAACAAAAAACAAAAAACAAAACAACTATAATTTATGAAAATGGAAATGGAAATAATAAAAAAACAAAAATTAAAATAAATAATTTAATAAATTAAAAATAAAAACAAAAACAAAAATTTAGTAGATATTATTAAAAAGGAAAGTGCCCATAAAGATGATGTTACTTAAAAAAAACCATAATAAAAATTCAATCAATAATCTATATTCAACTACTAAGGTACTGAAAATTTCTCCATCTTTCTGCTACTTCATTAAAAAAAACCTACATTTTCAAAAAACCTACAATCTTGATTATGCATGTGATATTCACTCTAGATTTCACTATCTGTTTCTTATGCTTAATTTACTTTGTAATAGGATGGATGACATTATTACCATTTCAAAATAACTGCTATACAACCAGGTTGAACAAGTCTGTGTCTACGCACTAACACGTTTCAACAAATTTAAAACCACTGCTGTACAATCAGATCAGGTTGAGCAAATCTGTGTCTATACATTACACGTTTGCAGCACTCCTGGAAAAAGTGATTTGTATAAATGAGTATAAATAAAGTTAATTGTTTGACTTTCATACTCATGTAAGAAATATTTCTTCAGCATTCAATAAAATCCTTCTACCAATAAATATTTTTTCAGAATTCTAAAAAAATCCTAGTACCAATAAAAGTAATATGATCTTTGTAATTTATGATTTATGCTTTACTTTTTATTTTATTTTTAATTGAAAGAAGAAAGATATTTTATAGCTTAATCTAAGCTTAATTGAAATATCTCGATACATTTCACAGCTCAAGACAAAGATAAAATGAATGTTCAGCTTAATCTAAAATAAATATCTCGATACATTTCACAGCTCAAGACAAAGATAAAACGAATGTTCAGCTTAATCTAAAATAAATATCTCGATACATTTCACAGCTCAAGACAAAGATAAAACGAACGTTCAGAAATGAAGTTAAGATGCCTCTCGATACAGAACGAATGTTCAGGGATAAAGTTAAGATGCCTATAAACATTTACAAATGTTTATGAATCTACAAATGTTTATGAAACTAGTTAAGATGCTTCGATTTAATATTTTAGAAATAATGGTAGAAGTGTCCTCAGACACATAATTTTATTAATCAGAAAAAATAATTACATAATTTGATTTTGCAAGAGTTTACACTCGAACAACCAAACACTCTTGCAATAAGCTATTTATAAGTTCCATGTCTTAACTACCTCTAGTTATGGATCACTTATTAAATAACAAGTGTCCATTTACAATAAATGCTATTAAGATAAACATTTACAAATGTTTATGAATATAGTTAAGATGCCTCGATTTAATATTTTGGTTTTGGAAATAATGTCGGAAATGGAAATGATGGTTTTGGAAATAATGTCGGAGGGCGGAGGTATTGGCGCCGGCCGGAGCTTGACGATTTTCCGGAGCCGGAAAATTTTTTGGACGGTGACGGAAACCGGGCCATTCCTCCACCTAAATAGACTACTCCCTCGGAAAGCTGTTCAACACCTGACAGCGCCTCTAAGCTAGAGCATCCAGAAACGTCGAGTTCTCTAAGGTCTGTCAGCTGCTCTGACAGTTGTATGCTTCTCAACTTCCTACAGCCAGAAGCCTTCAACTCCGTCATTGACCTCAAATGTTCAACACCTGACAGCGCTTCTAAGCTAGAGCATCCAGAAACGTCGAGTTCTCTAAGGTCTGTCAGCTGCTCTGACAGTTGTATGCTTCTCAACTTCCTACAGCCAGATGCCTTCAATTTCTCCAACGACCTCAAATATTCAACACCATTCAGCACGTCCAAGTCAGAGCAGTCAGTAACATCTAGTTCTCGAAGCTTTGCCAGTTGATCGGACAGCTGTATGCTCTTAAGCCTCCCACAAAAAGATGCCTTCAACTCCTCCAGCGACTTCAAATGTTTAACGCCCGGGAGTTCTTCTAAGTCAGAGCATCTGGAAACATCTATATTTTGAAGCTTTGTCAACTGCTCGGACACCTGTACGCTTTTCAACCTGCAACAGAAAGATGCCTTCAACTCCTCCAACGACGTCAGATGTTCAACACCCTGCAGCACTTCCAAGTGGCAGCACCTGGTAACATCTATTTTTCGAAGCTTTGTCAGCGGATGGGACAGCCGTATGCTCTTCAATTTTCCACAGTCAGATGCCTTCAACTCCTCCAACGACCTCAGATGTTCAACACCCTGCAGCACCATCAAGTCCCGGCATTTGGTAACATCTAACTCTCTAAGCCTTGTCTGGTGATGGGACAGCTGTATGCTCTGCAATTTTCCACAGTCAGATGCGTTCAACTTCTCCAGTGACCCCAAATGTTCAACACCCAGCAGCGCTTTTAAATAAGAACATCCGGAAACATCTAATTCTCGAAGGTTTGTGAGCTGTTCCAAACCTTGTATGCTGTTCACAGCACAGCGAGGTACCATAAGCTTCTCCAATAATCTCAAATCTTTAACACTGGGTAGCTCTCTGATGCGGTCTAACCGTCTACTCAACAGTGCTACTAATCGAAGCTTTGTAAGCTTCTCGAAACCCCATATGCTTTCCAGATTCGGACAATCAGTAACGAATAGCACTTCTAGTTTTGCAAGACCACAAAGGCCTTCTTCTATAGACCCCAACTGTTGACAGAAAGATAATTCCAGTTTTACAAGTGTATTTGGCAGTGTTCCAACTTTTGTGAGAGGATAACAATCATGGACCCTGAGATATTGAAGGTTGGGACATACACCTTGGCCAAATGATACCTCTGATACTTCTGCGTTTAGGAGGTCTATGCGTTGGAGCTGTGGAAATGTGCAGTTGTCAATCGAAGAGTTGACTTGGCGTTTAAATGGCAGTTCCCTTATCGGACAATCAAGTCTTAACTTAATCAACTGACTTAAGAGTCCAACGGATTCTGGCAAACATTTCAAACTGTGGCACCCGACAAGGATCAGTTGCTTCAGGTTCCTTAGGTCACCCAGCGAATCCGGCAATGCTTTCAGCATAGTGGATCCTAAATGCAGAACTTCCAACTTACTTAGGCCTCCAATTGCACTTGGCAAGTCCTTGAAGTTTGCATTCGAACAATAAAACTTTTCAAGGGACAGCTGAAGTGCTATCTGGGGAGGAATTTCTTCAATTCTGTTGCAGTATGAGAGATTTATGTTTTCCAATGTGCGAATATTTCCTAGCGTTTCACTGGAGATGGTCAAATTAGAGCAAGAATACAGACTAAGATACTTAAGACTAGTTAAATTCCCAAATGAATTTGGAAGCTTCTGCAATTTGCGGCAGTTCTTCAGATCAATATGTCGGAGGTTTGTTAAATTCCCAAAAAGCTCGGGTAGTGACTTCATTTCAGAGCAGTTTAGTAGCTCTAAAGACATCAGCGACACTAAATTACAAAACTCTTCGGGCAATGTTTCGAAGTTAATTTTCCCCCTTCTCAAATTGACGTAAATCTTTTCCAGGTGCATAAGCTTCCCGATGGACTCTGGAAACTTCGAAAGAGGAGCATCCCTAATCTTTAACTCCCGCAATTGCGAAGGTGCCTGCAAAATGTTCACGCGCTTCAGCAGTAAGAAGAGAGCAGTGACAAGGATTTTTGGATTATCTTTGAAAACCCCAACAAACAAAAATTTTGACTCAATAATACCTGGTTTTCGCTTTGCCACAGTGTTTCCAATTCATTCCCGTGTACTTCTAAAACCCTTAAATTCTCCATTAAGATCCAAGAAGGTAGGGAAGAGCAGGGACATTTTTCCCAGCGGAGCCATATGAGATTCGGAGCGTGCACCCTCCTCAAAATGCGTTCCAAGAGACCATCTTCAATATCAAGCAGCTGCAACTTCCTCATTTTGTAGGATGAAATAGATGGATACTCGTCATCCCCATCTTTATATTCAATAGGTAAATTCAAGTCAACACTATCTTTATATTCACTCGGATGCATCCTAATTCCCCGCACTTCAGCCCTTACCTATTCATTATTGGAAAAAAAATGAAGAATTTAAAAACAGTACACAGATTTTTATTGAATACTCTAAAGAAAACTAAATGATTGACTACTTACAGATGTTTGCTGCAGCAACTCATCAATGGTATCTGCGGAAGGCCGAATACAATGCCGCGATCCAGAAGTCTGCGCAATAGCTCTTCCTAAATCTCTTAGGTGTTCATGCATTTTTATCTTATTTTCACTGTCTACCTGGACAAGGCACCTATTCTGTAGATTTCGAAACCCCAACAATCCATTCCAACCTGATCCGTCCCAGATTCTAACGGCCATGTCCCTGTCTTCTCCCACGAAAAAACAGGCTATGTCTAAGAATATCTGTCTATCCTCTTTGTCGAGGGCGTCATAACTAATTTGAAGGCTTTCTTGTATGTTATTGGAGGCGCCATAACTAATTTGAAGTCTTTCTTGTATGTTATTGGGAAGCTTCTTTCTAAGCCTATCAAAGTGGGCATCCCAGCAAGTTATGTCGTTTTCCCCGTACAGAAGTGCCCCAAAGACTTCCAAAGATAGAGGCAATCCACAACAGGCAGTTAAAAATTTATCAACCAGATCTTTAAATTCTGGGGGTGGATAGGGCTGACTGAAGGCATGCAAGCAGAAGAGTTCCAGGGAATATTGTGGATTAAGGCCATTAAGATCATAAATCGACGACTTTTTTACTCCTGACATTGTGAGAACATCTGTATCTCTACATGTAATTAGTACGAAGCTACTGGAAGAAAGAACATTTTCGAGATCAGGCAAAAGTGCATACACCTGATTTCTACCATCGACATTATCTAAAACTATTAACTTGGAGTCAGAGGATGAGAGATGCTCTTTAAGCATCTGTGTACCTTCATAGATGTTGTCTACAGGTAGGTCCAAATCAGTCAAGCCCTTTAGAAGTTTTCTTTGCAAAGAAGGTAAAGAGCTTTTACCTGCTCTCACATCATGTAGAAAATAGAATTTATCGTAATTCGAACTCTTCCTATTAAAGAGTTCTACTGCCAGTGTTGTTTTTCCTGCGCCACCCATGCCCACGATCCCCACGACCTGGACTTTTCCGCTCTGCTGGTTTTTCAATACTTGTTTTTCAAAAATCTCTACCTCTTCATTCAAACCAACGGGATATCTCGTCAAGTGGCTCAGGGCAGGTTTTTTAACCTTTTGTAACACAAGTTGAACAATCCTTTCTACGAGTTCACCCTCGTCACTGGTTATTCACAACAATATAGAGAAACGGAGTTAGAAATACATACTGAAATACAATGGATCTATGCACAAAACAATTCATATCGCTAGAGTTCTCACCCGTTACACGTCTCCTGGAGATCTAACCCACTTATACTTGCAACAGTAGAAAGGGCCTCTCTCCACTTTTGAATAGTGGCAGGATCGTGTCTCGGCTTCTCTTCCATAGTGTCAGAGTCGTATGTTTTCTTCCATTCCATTTTGCGCAGGGCCTTAGAATACACTCCATCTTTGCTCTGCGTCCGCCGAAGGTCAGCCGGCTGGACATGGTAAAAAACAGGAATTATTGGAGCCCCGGACTCCAACATGTAGAGGAGCTCATTGAGACACCACTCCGATGCTGCATACCCAGGGGAGAATATGGCCACATGAACGGAGGCCGTTCTAATAGCCTCTTTTATTTGAGATGGAAAATCGTCTCCAATTCGCAATTCAGGTTTGTCTAAAAAGACTCTGAGTCTCTGTGCAGAAAAGAGGCGATGGTAAAGATGGCTTGCGAGGGTTTTCTTCACATCAGGACCACGGTGACTGATGAAGACGTGGTAAGTGTTGTTGCTGCTGGGAGATGCAGCCGTGGAGGTGGAGGAAGGTGACCTATATGCCATTGAATAGGAATGAAGACAGAAATTAAGAGGATGAAGAACAGAGGTGTGAGAGACGCCGTGCGCAAGCAGAGATTGGGAAAATCCTTTTCTGGACCAACTGAAGGACAAAGTTTCTGTGGAAGAAATGGTATCGATATGAAAATCCTCTTCTGTACCAACTGAAGGACAAACTACACAACGCCTGTTCCAATTGCAAGCTACCTCTCCGTCTCATAAAGATAGTTTTCCTCTCACCTCCAAATTGACAGCGTTTTGGGGCACTCCATGTGGGATTAATTATTATTTCCAATACAAATTCGGTGGTGATGTCCGACTTGCACGTGGCAATGCAAGATTGGGGAGATGCCAAAATTATTATTGTGCATTCTTGATTTATTGTGCATTCTTGATTTTACTTAATTAAAAATACGTAAAATACTGACAGTTTTAGAATGGGCCTTTCGAATGTTAAATTATTTAAATATCCATGCAACTTGCTGGAAGATCAAGCCGTATATTGTCCATTCTTTATTATTTAATTGACTAAAATTAAATAAAACACCCGCTGCGCTACATTGTGTATTTATTATATTAAATTATTTAAATACTTTGCCATATTTCATTTTCGTGAGTGTACTTTTTTTAGTTACAAATAATTGAGGATGGAATTAAAGTATTTAAAATTTTTAATTTATTTTATATGAGATATTT
>APFE031326884.1:0-18747 GCA_000404065.3 Pinus taeda
AAAAGAGTATGCATATATCAGCTGTAGATATAGGATACAAGGAGTATGCCATCGTGCAGGAGATGATCCTCATGTTTTACCATTATTACTCACCAATTTCGTTTCTTTCTGAATGGAGTGACCCATCCATACATTCCCATGTGTATATCAACTATATATATACATACAAGGATACAAGGAGTATGCATATATCATCTGTAGATATATGATACCAGGAGTATGCCATCGTGCAGGAGATGATCCTCAGAAGGCGCGCTGTGTTTCGTGCGCAGAAGAGATGACACGGTCCATATATATCTTCTCTATTCACTCTCCCTTGAATGAATGAATGATGTATGAAGGCGGTGTCGTTTCTTTGTGTATGAAATCTCTGCTTCTTTTATATAATTACGAAGTTGTTTAAAGTTGATGGTTAATTTTTGGGTGAAATTTGGTGAGAATTTTTTTTTAGAAATATGGCCGCTTGAGTGTTTGAAATATTTATTTTATTTATTTACTTTTAAACTGTGGAAATAGATTCAGTGTTTTTAAAAATCTATCTTGTAAAACTAGTGATAAATGTTAACTGCAAATCGGAGTTGTTTATAATGCGACTTTTTGGAAATTTCGGTGATGGAATCCGGCTGAAGAAATTAAGGTAAATCTTGATTTGTTGCACTTAAAATGGTTTTTTAACTGCATATTTGGATTCAGCACCTTGAAAAACCCCTGGGACGCTTTTGATTGTGCAGAAACTAGCTATCAAACTTGCGATTCCAATAAATTGCTGCCGGATTTTGACCGGAAAAACCCACAGGAAAAGCTTCCAAAAAGTCTCATTATAGACAACTGCAAACCGAGAATATGACCACTTGTTTTGTCAAACTGGGAATAAATGCAAAATTTAAAATATAGTTGTTTCTTAACCACTCAAAATCGTGAAGCTTGAATATTGTAATTTGAATTTCCAAAAAAAATTGATAAATTTTTTCAAAATCTTAACAAAATTTACCATTATTTTTCAAAAATATATAGCCTATTTAAAGTAATAATTACCATATTTACTCTATTCATTGTTAAAGAGATTCAATTGTTTTGAATATTCTTTGGACTGTTTTATGTTTTTAATTTTACTTTTCAGTGGCTAACGGTCGTATTTACGGAACTGATATTACAATTTTTTTGAATTGTGAAATGTCCAGTTAGTATCTTTTCATATTGAGCTGCGGAAAGCATTTTCAGTTGAGTGATCAACTTCTGAAAATTGAGATGGGGAAAGCCTGTTTCGTCCATGGCAAGTTTGATAAGTTAACATCTTTATATGTGAGGTATAGTTATGAAGTTTTAATAGGAAATCAGATTTATTAAGTAAAATATGGTAAAAATGTGGAAAATAATCCCTCATAAAATTAATCACTTTCACAGATTCTATACTTTTCTCTTTTCTGATTTTTTCAGAACTTTGAAACAACAACCTATATATATGCCTTTTTTTTCTTCCAAATGTCACTTTTGCCTTCCATTTCTTTCATTACTCTGCATTTATCTATTTCTGTTCAGTCTCTGTTCAGAAGGCATCCTATACAATATACTAGCCCATCAACAATCCGTGTGATATGAAAGCATAGATTTTCAGTTCCTCTAGATTAATCCCTTGTGTTCAGAGGGTATCCTATGGCAAAGAATTAACCACCATCCCTGTCGGTAAATTAAATTAATTTTAATGTTACATTAGAGCATACATAACTCATAATGGATTCATATTCAGAGACTTAGACGGTAATAGCAAAGAATAATTAATAGAGACAAATAAATGGAGAAACAACAATATTACTCAGTGAAAAACAACGAAATAAATAAAACAATCACTCGAGAACATAAATCACTTTGCATTACATAACAGGCTTGGGCCTTGGCTTGCTTTCCTTGGCCAGAGAAATTACAAATTTATAGAGGCAAAAGGATCTAGAATCCTGTAAGTGATTGAGATGGAGATTTGGAATGATCTAGAACTAATGACAGTTTCTAGATTTTTCTAGATTTCCACACCACCATTAGTTTTTAGATCTTTCTCGCGTTGAGGGGAGATTGTTGGCTCCCTGTTAATGGCAATGTAGACGGTCGACGCTCCCGTGTGTTTAGTGGCATGTGATTAACACTAGCGATGTGTCTGTTTACTAACACTTGCGGGTTTTGGTGTAACTGATCCAGGTGGATATTGGTGGCCACCTGTCAAGTCCACCTGGACCCCCACCATTGTCTTTCTCAACATTTTCAGTTTCCTTAATTGTAGCACAACTTACTATTTTTAGCAGTTTTTCGGGTCCTGAACTTCCGGAGCCGTTTTGAGGCCCTAAACGACGTTTTTTGGGATTCCAGGGGCAACACGGAACATGGACCAGTGTTGCCGTTCCAATAATGATAGTGCTCGAATAGATCTTTCTAATGAGCTATTGTACGCGTCAAACGGAGATCATATGCTAAAGTTACGACCCCGGGAAGTTGATGTACCAACTTACCCCCAAACGGGGCCCACAGTTTGGCGTTTCATCTCCTAGGGTTAGGTTTTGGAATGTGAAGGGTTTTTCATTGTTTCTCAACAATAAATAGGCCTTTGAGCCTCATTGTAACACAGTTCAGAGGCATGTAGCCATCACATCTCTTCTCAGAGATAAGCTACCATCGCCCTAGCTAGTTTATTTCCATTTCTGATTGTAAGCATATTTTAGTATTTTCCATTAATGAAATGAAGTATTATTTCCGCTGCATATTTGTGTATATGGTTATCTCTGTAATTTGTTGCGTTCCTATTTAAATCCGGATCACTTAGCTAGATCATGAAAAAATATTATGAAGATAATGTATTGTATTGTATCTTATTACAGGTCACCTCCCAACTCGAAAAAACTTCGGATCCTCATGATAAATCATTTCACCCGACATCAAAAGATTAACGACCTCATGCTTTAGGGGGCAACTATTATAGACAATTTTGGGCACTGCAACCCCAATCATAAATGTCCATAAAATGAGGGATCCTAAGTCCCTAAAAGTGTTGCTTCACTACCTAAAGGAACAAGGTCAACTGATTACATCATCTCCCAGAAGTTCCCTACTAAAAGCTGCTCAGAAATGGTCAAAACTGAACCATACTGAATACCCAGTGCAAAGGGTGCAATGCATATCACCTTCCCAGTGTAAAGGGTGTGATGCATACTAGATGGCCCCTCTATAGGGTACGATGGGCGAGAATGGACAAATGGCAGAGACAGTTTGCGAGGTGGAAGATCATAGAATCTTCCAGAAGCTTCCCCTCTGACACTTGCCTCTTTGTTTTCGACCGGGGATGAGTAAGAGATAATCAGTCTCCCAGTGGAATCAAGAACCATCAGAGAGAGAACACTAATCAACACCCCAGAAGATGACTCACCCCCCTACAATCATTTATATATGGATCACTCATCACAGAGATCCGCAGGTTGGAATCTTATATCTTGTAGAAAAGTGTTGTTGGTTTTCTGGTGAAACTTCATAGTGTTGGGTGATCTAAGCTGTACTTGAGGTGAAGAAGGGCTTTCTTGCTAGAGGATGATGATGGGTCAGAACTATTGGTTGTAATCCTCTTGCTATTCTTGATATTAATAAAGCTATTCAAGTTTTCCTCCACATTCTTGTATGTTTGATTGTATATGCATTTGTGTGCTTAATACATATCTGGTCCTGTGTTATTTATGAATATAGATCTTTGTCCTTCGATAGTATTATGTTGCTTTGATTCCACAGGTGCTCTTTGAAGCTGGGCAGACGAAGAAGAAGCGGCAAAGATCTATCAGGAAGGAGAGAAATCAAGCAAGGAACCAAGCGCAAGACTAAGGTTGGTGTCCTTTGTTCCACTCTTATCTATTTTTCATAAAGGAAAGCGAAAGTAGTCTTTACTTATTTGTTTCTAAGATAGCTACCAGTCTTAGTGGGAATAGCAGCTCCGAGTGGACACTATTCCTGGTAACAGAGACAACTAGGAGAGAATCTATGGCATTTTCCACCTCCTTAACTCCCTAAACTTGGCATGGGATAACAATATCCTCTCTCACCAGTTTGAGTTCATTGGAATCTGAGTGACTCCTAGTCCAAGTGAATATGAAAAGGGACAAGATCCACCATTTTCGAGATGAAGGAGGGAATCACTCCTACTTTCAAAAGAGTTGCTTTAGCTGCCCTTTTGTATAAATATACTAGAAGAAGAGATCATTAGGTTCAAAGTTTTTGTTCGTATAGGTGTGGCTATTAAGCTTCCAGCTTGACATTGTTAATTTAAACTTTTATGTGATGTATTAAACCTGCACTTTTTGATAATGTGAAGTTGAATTTTAAGTTTCATATGAGTTAGTTTTATAGTGTCAAGACCCTTAGGTTTGGACCCAACCGAGAGGCTTTGGTTCCTCTTCTTGTACTTATGTTTATTCTTGATTCCAAGTAGTTCATAGCTTCTTTCATTTCAGTAGATATCTATAAAGTCATGTGGTTGTAGCCTCTACATCACCTCTCTTATTGGAGGATGAGTGGAAGGATTCATAACCATAGTGCAAAAAGATTGTTTTTATTATTTCTTGGAAATAAATTAGTGTTATTTGTCCCATTTCACATTCGTTTTTTGTAGCTTAGAAGTCAGTTTAGTGATTAGGCTAGTGTTATAGCATAAATTAGATGTTATTTAAATTCAACTCATCTTTTCCATCATAAGTTATTTCATTTTGTTAATGATAAATGGATGCATGCATGTGATTTATTGTAGGGTTTGTTGATCTACAAGGAAGGGCACCTTTACCACTTCCATCTCGAGCCCATTCACCTTCTCTTTCCACTTCCAAATTCTATCCCAAAACCCTATTTTATAAGTCATTACTCCAAGTATATCGAGAGCACTCATCCTAGTGCAAGACAGACCTATGAGAGTTCCTAAGCTTGGCTAGGGGCTCAAACCAACCTCCCTCCATTGGCTTCAACTTCCATCCACCTCTCCATACCCTAAAGACAACATTTTCATGTTCAAAAACCACTCAGATGCCCTCCTATAACATTACATGGCTTCCTACAGCATTACAGGCTTCTTGTAGCAATCGCATGTAGGAAACTTCTAACATCACTTTCCTTGATTAGTTTTGATGTGCATTGCAATTTTGACATAGTCTAGATCAATGATGACCCCGAGTTGTGATTTTATGATCATGGGATGCTCCTATTCCCCTCCAACCATTCCTTTTATTCACTAGAAAAACAAAGTACAGTTACTTTATTGTAAAAGAAGTATGATGCAAGTAGGTTAATGATTTACAAGTAAGTGTGAACTAGGTAGATGGAACATGCAATTCTAATTGATAATTCGATGAATTATGCAAGACAAAATATTTTACTTTCTGCAAGTAGATTTGTTAGTTTGATGGATTTTGCAAGATAAAATAGATTTCTTTCTACAAGTATATTACCCTTTGTCCTTTCAATGTCAGTTGATTAGTTAGAATTTACAAGTTGAGTCAATGGCATTTCCACTTTCATAGCTAGAAGTAATTTCCAATTATGTCTTTATCAACAATCTTTCATTCTAATTCAGTAGGAAGATGGTCTTTGAGCACTTTTGATCTAATGTCATAACTGACGGTGGCATCAGTGGAATCTTATCTATTGTGCATATAGCACTATCACCTTGAAGTTTATACAAACCCTTGGTTGATAATTTGAGTTGAGGAGCCCTTGTGAGTTACAACCTTCTTGGTGCAATACTAGGGCTCACCACTTTTTGGCATCATTGTCGGGGAGGTGTCTAAGTAGATGTTGTTTATGCTTAAGCATTTTTTTTTATTTTTCATAAAAATTTTGAAAAAGTAAAAAAAAAATCAAAAATATTTCTTTCATGCCATGTAGGAGTAGGTACAATCGAGGAAAATTTTGACAAAAAACCTCCACACCATCAAACAGTCAACCTTCACTCTTCTTTAATGACTGTGAGCTTCCCTCTATGACTACAGGGGAGTTAGAAGACACTTTAGTTGAGAAAGATAAAAATTTTGAAGAACATAATGGGGAAGAAGAAGAACCCACTTCACCTACCCAAACTATGTCTAAAGACATGGACAATGAGGTTTTTTCTATCAGAGAGACCAATGGAGAGGATAGAATGAAGAACATAAGCCCTGCTACCCTTCCACACTTCCATGCCTTAACCATTGAGGATCTTGGCACCTTCATGTTTGAATTTATTGTTATATCTAGGACCTATGACTATGCCTCTGATGACCAGAAGTTGAATTTATTCCCCTCTACCCTTAAAGATGCATCCTTATGTTGGTTTATGGGCCTACCTAAGGGTAGCATCACTACCTGGGCCCAAATGCTACATGCCTTTAAAATCAAGTATAGGGACTATTGTAGGTCCAAAGAAACAAAGGATGACATCTTTAGGATGACTTTTGGACTTGATGAATCCATCGAAGACTATTAGGAGAGATTTCAACTTAGTTATAAGAGGGCCAATTGTACCCTTGATCCCAAGTCACTCAAGCTAGTTCTTCTCTCAGGGGTCAAGGAGGATATGGTGGAAACCCTCAACATGTTGCTTGGAGGAGATATCTATCATTTATCATGTGATGACATCAAAAATGTGTTCAAGAATCACTCTAGGGTTGTCAAGGAAAAGGGTAGGGCTAGTCAAGGATTGGTCAACTCCTCTCCCTCCACAACATCCATTAAGAATGAGATAGGTAACATTTATGAGGATTTTAAGAGTGAAGTGTTCCATACCCTTGCATTTCAAATGGATATTGTGTAAATCAAAATAATATAGGAGGAAGCAGAAAGGGAACTAGCCATTTACTTCCCTAAATGCACCAAAAGACATCGTAGGAATGAGTTTCCATTGAATGTCATAGAGGTCTGCTTAGTCTGTGAAGAAAATCAGGCAACAGATAAATTCCCTTCTTTTTGAGGACTAAAATATGTATATCAAGGGGAAGAAGGGGGCTCAAAGCACCTTTGTTTCATTAGTCAAACAAAACCTGAAGGACCTAGGTCATATCAATAAGGCATACAAGGTACACGCTACTCTTATTATAATCCAAATCAGAATGAACCCTTGAAACCTTCGTACTCTTCCACTCAATTGTCCTGGTCCACACCTCCTTCTTGGCCTTATTCTTCTCCATATCCTCCTCAACCTGTCAACCATCCTTTTCAACCATATCCACCCCAATTTTCTCAATGGGGAAACCGTCACAAGGGTGGAGACCTCAAGTTAACCAACCTCCTAATTTACTACCTCCACCCTAACCTCAAGCACACCTCACTCATCCTACTACACCTAAGTAACCTCAAATACACTCAACCAAATCTGAACCCAAAAAAAAACCAAGAACAACAGGTCTATATTGGAGAGACATATTATCCTACTTATGTTGTGGAAATCTAGGAGATCAACCTTCGATCTGGGAGAGTGATTTCAGATAATCACCCACCTTCTCCACGTGAAGAGATTGAAGAAGAGAAGGAGGAGAGTGTTCCTCACTTCAATTCACCTCCGTTTCCTAAGAGGTTGATCCACCATAGCTAGCACACCCCATAAGAGGTTGAACTTCTAAGAGAATTGAAGATTTTGTGTGTTAAGATACCCCTTCTCCATGCTATTAAATATGTTCC
The DNA here is from genome assembly GCA_000404065.3 of Pinus taeda. Lineage (NCBI taxonomy): Eukaryota > Viridiplantae > Streptophyta > Pinopsida > Pinales > Pinaceae > Pinus > Pinus taeda. The sequence goes on from APFE031326884.1 coordinate 7,666, forward strand.
CATCTACAATAATCTAATCCAGGGGAAATGTTTCAAAATACTAGGAGAAGGAAAAGGGACACCCCCACCATAAATTTTGTTGGGAAATTATTTGATTTGATGCTTGGGAGAGTAATCTTCCCGAAATATCTAGAGGCTGGAAGCCCTGTAGTAGATGTGCACATTGATGGCCTTATAGTCCTTAACCTTATTGGGTCTGCAATCAATATGATGACTAAGGAAACCCTTCTAAAGTTAAATCTCTACGAGTCTTGGAGGAAGACCACCACAGTGCTGCAGCTTGCAGACAGATCAACAGAAGCTTCTGAGGGAGTTGTTGAAGATGTTATGGTCTTCATTGAATCATGGGATTATCCTACTGATTTCTTGTTTCTCCAGCATAATACCAAGTTTAGTGGCTATCCTCTCATCTTGGGAAGGTCATTCTTAGCCATTGTTGATGTTCACAATAGTTGTAGGGTTGGGAACATGACCATTAAGAATGCACATTCATCTAAATAGTTGGTATTGTATCTTCCTGATCAGCCTTCTATTGAGCATGAATTACCCTTGTGGTTAAAAGAGGAGGAAGAAGATGAACTATATCACACCACCCGCCACCCAGTCTATACTCTGGATATTATTACAGGAGGGGAGAACCTGATGAAGATGATCTCATTGACCATATCCTTCAAAATAAACCTCACACTCCATTACCAATTGATGAGTTGATAAAATAATATGGGAGTGATCATTGGGTTTACTTATGCCTTATTGACTCAATTCCAGACCATGTCAAGATTGTATAGTTTGGTCGATCAAGAACCTTAAAGATCAACCCTTTTCTCTCGGCTAAACAGGAAGAACAATTGTGCAAAGTCTTGAGGCAAAACCTGGATGATTTTGCTTGGGACTACAAGGAAATGAAAGGTGTGCATCCCTCAGTTTGTACTCACCATATTTACATCGAGGGATGAAAGCCTATGAACCAAACCCATAGAAGGATGAACACATCTCTTAAGGATATTGTGAAAGAAGAACTACAAAAATTACTAGATGCAGGGTTCATACACCCCATTTCAGACAGTGAGTGGGTGTCACCTCTTGTGTTAGTTCCTAAGAAGAATGGGAAGTGGACAATCTGTGTGGATTACCAAGAACTTAAAAATGCTACAAATAAGGACCATTTTCCCTTTCCCTTCATTGACCAAGTCCTAGATGGCCTTGTAGGGAATAAATTCTTCTTCTTCCTAGATGGATTCAGTGGATGCAACCAAATCCAGATTAGCCCCAAAGACCAAGATAATACCACATTAACATGTCCTTTGGGTACCTTTTCTTATAGAGTTCTTCCATTTGGTTTATGCAATGCCCCTACTAATTTCTAGAGGGAAGTTTTGAGTATTTTTGTTGAATTGATTCATGACTTTGTTGAAATATACATGGATGATTTCACTCCTTATGGATGTGACTTCCATGAAGCTCTCTCCAATTTGTGCAAGGTTTTGAAGAAATTCATTGTGATGAATCTCTCTCTAAGCCCTAATAAATGTGAGTTTTTGATGAATGAGGGGATTTTCCTTGGCCATTCCATATCCAAGGAAGTGAAATGGGTAGACCCAAACAAAATTTCCATCATCAAAAGGGACTCGACCCCTCAGAAGAAAAGAGATGTCAAGAGCTTCTTGAGACTAGTTGGGTATTATAGGAGAATCATCAAAGACTTCAGTAAAGTGGCTTCACATTTGTTTGGTTTACTAGCCAAAGATTCAGATTTCTATTGGACTAGCAGTTGTCAAGAGGCCCTTGAAGTGTTGAAAGAAAAGTTGACCAATGCACCCATCCTACGGGGTCCCAACGGGGCATTCCCTTCCCATATCCATATTGATGCATCAAATAAAGCTGTGGGGGGGGGACTTGGGGCAAGTAGAGAAAAAGTTTTCATATGCTATTTACTTCATTAGTAATAACCTGTCTAAAGTTGAGCTGAACTACATTATCACTGAAAAATAACTCTTAGTTGTAGTACATTATTTAAACAAATTTAGGCAATATATCACTACGTACCAAATTTTTTTCATACTGATCATGCAAGCATTAAATATTTGATGAAAAATATTGATGTCAATGTTAAGATAATTAGATGGGGTGTTATTTTTACAACAGTTTGATTTGACTATTATTGACAAATTGGGAAAAGAAAATGTGGTTGCAGTTTTTTTGTCCAAGTTAACCTTGCCTACAGGTGATGAAGAGGTGGTTGGTGATCAACTTCCAGATGAGCACCTATTTTCCATCTCAGTTCTTTCTCCTTGGTTTTCTACATACAAAACTGCTTGGTTTCTGGGAGGTTCCCTCCTAATCTATCATCCAGGGAGAAGAGCAAGATTGCAAGGAAAAGGTCTCATTTCACTTGGATTGGGGGAAATATTTTTTGACTGAGACTAGATAAAATCTCGAGGATATGTGTAAGAGAAGAGGAGGTCTTTTACATCCTCTTGGAATGTTATATACCTAGGGGGGATAATATGGGGTACCACTTGTTGTAGATCTACTTGTTGTAGATCTAACCCAGTTTCATATAGCTCTGATACCACTTGTTATAGCTCTGATAACAATTGTTATAGATATAACCCAGAAACATATGAAAATATAAATAAACCCAAGAATAACAAGATTGAAATAGATAGAAATGATTCACTTTATTGATCAAACCGTTAAGGTAGGGAAACACCATACATTCACTCCTTAAGGAAGGAGAACACTCCACAAGCCATATGCCTGTTCATACAATAATCCTTCACAATTCCTTGACTTGGAGTGTCTAACCTCTATATAAGCCTCATACATACAATACCATGGATCATTACCATGGTTCCCTCATACCATCAACTAATACCATGGGCCCATTACATTATTACTAACTACTTGTGGTCCCTTACATGATATGGGTTAACCACCTTATTTATTACTATGGCCCATCCCATTATTACATTATTACCTTGGGTGCCTCCCTTGGTACCCCATATTATCCCCCTAGGTATATAACATTCTACCCCCCTTAGCATGTTTCGTCTCCGAAACATGGGAAGAACACAAATAATAAGATCTACTCAAAAGAGTAGTCCACTGGTACCATGCACGTGCATCTAGCCATACAAGAGAAAGGTGAACCCTCGATTTCGCTGGTGCCTCGCTCGCTTGAGATGGAAGTTGACCGTGGTAGCTCTTCTGTGTTGATGTGTAGTAGGTGGATCTTCGCTCCTCTCTATCTGTCTTGCGGGGGTTGTTGTCCGTGTGACTGATTGGTTGCCATCTTGATGGTTGTCTTACTGGGTGATGTGGGTGATGATATGTTGAAGTTTTAACCCACGGTGTCTTTTTCTTTAATTCACCCTTTACTGGAGCCTGACTTTTATCTGGTGCATGTTGTGGTGCTTGCTGTGGTGTCTTATCTTCCAATAGTACTTCAACCACTGAAACCTCATCAGATGTGTCAACACCTGTAACCTTTTTGGCTTCAGCCTCTGTTTGTGTCTGATTGTCGACCATCAACTGCTCATCATCTGATATGTCAGTCCCTGGAACATCTTCTGTGTCAACTGCCGTGGACTCTACCTGTTTATTGATGGAAATATCCTGTAATGTAATTTTCTTCTTTTTATACCAGAGCTTCAGGAATTTCTTCTGCACATTAATATTTATAGTACCCATTGATTCCATCCACGGGTATCCCAAAACAACATCCATATTATCTATCTCTGAAGTATAAAAATCACCATGCAACACATACTTATCCATAGAAATCTTCAAATCCTTATATACTTGGACATTACTCATCATCCACCTGTGTGTTTTCAATGTGTTTTGCGGGAACTTGCAATTTTTTTGCCAAATTAACATTGATGAAATTATGCTTGCAACTAGGATTGATAGAAACAATGATCTTCTATTTCTGAATCAATCCATGAACCTGTAATAAGGAGATACCAGCAGAAAATAACCCTTTAGGTTGCTTGGTTTCCTTCTTTCCTCTAAAAATAAAATCTTTGCTAGGCTGTGTGTCTGTCTGTGTGAGCTTATCCACAAGATTAGCTCTATGGTCAAAGTGGCCCATAATAGCTTTTGTGAATTTGTCCCAAGTCAAGGGCCTTCGAAGGCAACGTTGATGCCTTTGCCACCATTGCAATATTTCATTGTCCAAGTACATTTGTCCCACACTCAGCTGAGTCTCATAATCCATGATGTAATTCAATATAAAACATTTCTTCATTTGTGCTAGCCATTTGGCTGGATGAGAGCCATCAAATGTATACAAGTCCATCAAATTCAGATCTAGGCCCGCCATCTCAAAAAATTGGCGAAAATTTGAAATGATCACAGTTCCGTCAATATTGCTCAGAATCCCTATTATAACCTTTTTTCAGAAATGGAACAATCATTCTGCATCTACCCATGTGATAGAAATCTTGATCCAAGCACTATAATTTTAGATCTATGCTGCAACTCTCCCGACGTCACCAAAATTTCTGCAAAAAGAGCTGATTTTCAATCAACTATATCTCCCTAATCCGGACACCGATTCGATCAATTTTTTTTTTGAAATCAGCTATCCTTTCACATAGAATTCAGATATACAATTATATTTTACAAATATTGCACCAGGACGTCCAGATATGCGCCGCAAACTCGCTGCCCTGAAAAACTTGTCTGCAACCCCACTGATTTTTAGATCAGCGATATCTCCTTCATCCGGACTCCTATTCAGCCGATTTTTTTATTGAAATCGGGTATTTTTTAACATAGAATCCAGATCTGCAATTATATTTTTTAGATCTTGCACCAAAACATACAGATCTGATCTGCAAACTCGCCGCCCCTGAAATCCTGCAAAAAAAAAAAAATCTCTACTGTTTGCCCAAGAAAGTGCTCTGATACCAATTGTTATAAATCTAACCCAATAATACTATAGATCTGATATAAAAATATAAGATAATTCAAATAAACCTAGAAATAATATGAAATTATTCTTTATTGATATCAAACCCTTAAGGTAGGGCAACACCATACATTCACTCCTTAAGGAAGGAGAACAATCCACAAGTCATATGCATGTTCATACAATAATCCTTCACAATTCCTTGACTTGGAGTCTCTAGCCTCTATATAGGCCTCATACGTATAATACCATGGATCATTACCATGGTTCCCTCATACCATTGACTAATACCATGGGCCCATTACATTATTACTAACTACTTGTGGTCCCTTACATGATATGGGTTAACCACCTTATTTATTACTATGGCCCATCACATTATTACATTATTACTTTGGGTACCTCCCTTGGTACTCCATATTATCCCCCCTAGGTATATAACATAGAATGTCACGATGGGCCTTGTGGAGGTCATTTTGCTACAAAAAGGATGGTCTTTAATTTTTTACAGACTAGTTACTATTGGCCCACTTTACATCAATATGCAAGGAGATATAACACTAGCTGTGATTAGTGCCAAAGGATGGGAAAACCCACACCCAGGGATGAAATGCACCTACTGCCTCAAGTGGCCTTAGAGTCATTTGAAAAGTGAGACATGGATTTCATTAGACCAATTGATCAACCATCAGGACAAAAACTTACATCATTGTGTGCACAGATTACTTAACAAAGTGGACTGAGACAAAGGCAGTAAAATCAGCAACTGAGTAGAAAGTGGTAGAATGTTTAAGATAAAATATCTTCTACAAGTTTGGGTATACAACGGAGGTAGTCACTGATCAAGGAGCACAATTCACATCCAATTTGATTAAAGGCCTCATGAAGGAGCACCATATAAAGAACAATACATCCACTACCTATCACCCTCAAGAAAATGGGCAAGTAGAGGTCACAAATAGATCATTTTGGAGATTCCTCACCAAGTTTGTCAGCAGAATCAACAAAGAATAGGTAGATAGGCTAGTATAGGAGAATTGGGCCTACAATACCACATCGAAAACCACCACTCGATTCACTCTGTATGATTTGGTTTATGGGAAGAAATCTCTGCTTTCTATTGAGTTTGAATAAAACACTTTGAGAATGGGGGCTCAGTTGGACCTAGATGTCACCACAACACAACAAGAATTTTTCTCCAACTAAAGGCTTAGATGAGTTTAGAATGCAATCTCTGTTACACACTCAAGTTATACAACATCAAAGGAAGGTATGGCATGACAATCATATCAAGGAAAATATTTTTCAAGAAGGGGATTGGGCCCTGTTATGTGATTCTAAGTACAAATATTTTAAAGGGAAGCCAATGGCAATATGGTTGGGTCCATACCTAGTAGAAAAATGTCATGAAAATGGATATGTCCATATCAGAACCATTGATGAGGAAGGCATTCCCTTGCTTGTAAATGGCTATAAGTTGAAGTTATATGGAAGAGCTATGTCCAAGGAAGAATTTATCAGTTCACTCAGCAAAGAATTAAATGTGATTGTGGGTTTCGCTGCTTCCAGTCCACAACATTCCTAGAAATTTAAAAAATATATAAAAAAATAATAAGGCATGGATGAAAACCTCTATGAGGCATATGAGACCAACTCCAGGGTTGAAAACCGCTTTGAAGTAGCCCAAGAATAAAAAAAAAAAAAAAAGGAAAAGAGAAAATAATAAAGATCCCTAGGCGAAAATGTCCCTCTCTCCTAGTGTGAGGGCTTGTGTTTATACAAAAGTCTCCCTATCCTTGTGCATAAATTTGTTCCATATGACAGGGATTCTCAAGTGGTTCAGATCATTCACCACTATCAACTTGATGAGGCCATGGTGAGCTAAATGTTGGTGTTTTCCCTCCCTTACCTTTTGAATCATCTCCATGATTGGCTGCAAGAGGAAATGAGGGACATTAAGTCTCTGAGAAAGGGGTAGTTATGCCTTAGATGTCAACTCCTATAGTATCCTAAAGTGGTAGGCATAAACCACACTTAATATCCCTTCACAAGATATATATTTAAGGATATGGTAAGATACCTCATCCCAAGGGTAAGACAAACTTTCTCTTCTCACTCCATTCTTGTCTTCTACGAGCTTCCCTTTTGAAAGGAAGTAGTTTTTCCTATATGTGACACTTACTTGTATTTCTTCTTTTATCCACCTAATTCCTAGAGGCAAGGTGGTCACTCTGCTGATGGTTTCAGGAAAGAGAGAGATGGACAATGCTCTGACAATAGTTGTAGCACTATCTTCCTCTTGAGAGTTTAATTCCATGGCAAATTGATGGGGAAGATCATCACCACACCCCTTTAGAAACTAAAAAAAAAACCCAACCACAAGTGTCTTCTAAAGATGCCAACTATAGGATCGTGTTGGTGAATTTTCCTAGTGTCTGAGGGTTCGCTTATGTTAAATCCTCCCCCCATTTCTTCTTTATTACTTCTTGATCCTATGTAGGTGTGCAATTCAAAAAAAAAAATAAACAGTCCGAGTGGTGAAACAGTGGTGAAGTACTTAGTAGTAGTGAGTAATAAGGGTGCTCCAATTTATATCAAACAAACTATTTTCCCTTCTATTAATGACAAAATGCTTCAAAAAGTCCTCCTACTGACCAATATACTTCTATAGGCTCTTAATTTCAAGCATACTTCTCATGCAATTGGATGTAGAAAAAAAGAAGGAGAGTGTCACTTACTTCTTTTCATAGCAATGCTGGGTGTGCATGAAGGTTTTGAGATAGTATCAAGCCAATGTTACTCATTTTTTTCCTTTCAACTCCTCCTATAGCTCCTCTTTTCCCTCCTATAGAAATTGCAAGTCTGCCTGTAGCTTTCTCTTGTAGCACTTGTAGAAAGGATCGAAGCTCCTCAGTGGCACTCTAGGCTGCTCGATGCACAATCTTCTCCTTCCTCTACCTATTTTGGAATGAGTGATGGTGCAAATGAAGTCAATCCAACACATAATATATTCTTTTGGTATATTAGAGCACTTTAGTGACTTGACATTAACACAAGCTTCCTCTTTTGGATCATTATCCCCATCTCCATGCATGCATGCCCTAGTAGACTCCAATCTCTAGTATTGGAGGAATAGAAGGAAAAATAGAGGAAGAGGAAGGAGAAATGATAGAGGAGGAATATGTAGCAAGAAAAAAAGAAGAAGAAAGAAAATTAGAGGAAAACGAGGCAGCATAGACATAGGAAGGATAAGAAGAGGAGAAGAAAGGAGAAGAAAGATAAGACCCAAGGAAACTTCTCCACCCCGAGTAGTAGAAGACACTAAACATGAAGTATTTGGAACCTTAGCTACATTAGGCACTCCTATCAAGCCAAAGATGAAGCAATCAAGACCAAGTAAATTTTTTTCGGAACCAAGAAGAGCACTAGATTTAGGTAAGGGAAGACATAAACTCCTATAAATATTCCTATAATTATTGATGACTCACCAAGAAAAAAGGAATAAATAGGACACAGTGAAGGAAAAATGAGGAGGTCACTCCTGCTAAAACTAAAACTAGCTCACTTATAGGAATTTTGAGTAGTCCTACCACTAGGTTTGCCACCTTCGAGAATCCAAGGGCAAAATATGCCTTTGAGGAAGAAGAAAAAGAGAATTTACATGAGGATTAGGGTTTGCTACAAGAGAGACAATGTTTGCGACAGGAGGGGTAGAGTCTACTATAGGCAGGACAGGGGAAGCTGCAAGAGAACAAGAAAGAGTTACAAGAGGAAGACACCACCTCAAAGACTGTTGGAAAATACCTACAAGAGCTCCAAGAACCTAGCCCACAACCTAGCTATAGATCCTACTACAAATACATTGAAGGAGGAAGGATTATCCCTGAAAAAATTGCAATCCCACTCCTTTATGAGCTAGAGATATAGAGTGGTAGAACCCACAGGTGGATGAAAATTGTTAAATCTAAGAGTGTAGAGGATGTAGGCCTCATGTAAGAAAATTTCATTGAAATGGGAAAAGAATTAAGTGATTTGAGAATGAGAGAGTCTATGATAAAGGAGAAACTATAGGCAGAAAACATGAGGCTGAGAGAGAGGCTGTATGTTATGAAACCAGCTCACAAAAAGATAGAAAAGAGAGATCCACGCCTTAGAATTCAGCCTCTTCGAGGGGGCAACCTCCTTTACATTACATAAATGAACAATTCTTGGATGATACAAATGAAAAAAACCTCCTTTCTATATATAGGATTTAAGGTCATAACATAACCAGAGCGACATAAAAATAATAATGTAAGGACAATAATATAATAGTGGCTCCTAGGGGCACAAGAAAACAATATGGCATAAAGGGTACATCAAATATAATAAGTGGTTTGTACTATAACAATAAGGGTGACACAGTAGTATAGGGGCCTAACATGCCCCTCTCCTTCCAAAAGTGGTGTCCTCACCTGAGTAGTTCTTGATGCTTCTGTATAAAATTCTTGTCGTCCCATGTGGAATCTTCTGCTGGTAAGTACTTCCACCTAATGAGATACATTGAAATTGATCGATTTCTTAGCTGCTCCATATGAGGATTCGGTGCATCCTGTAACCTGACTCTAGAAGTAGTATCTGCATTTGCCAGGCATGCATTTTGTGATTGTATCCATGTCTGTACTGTGGCGTCATTTCATTTTATAGATGGCCCTGCTGATGAAACTGATGAATGCACCAACACTGGGGTATTTGCAGACAGATTAGAACCTCCTTGATGTAATGTTAGCATCTTGCCATGCAGTAAATTAGCTAAACCATTTAAGTCCTGCTTAGCATGTTCTTGACTACTTGCAACTTGATGTCCCTGCAAAACTCCCGATCCAGCTTGATAGTTGCATAGAGAAGAGCTTACTGTGGTGACTGCAATATTTGTACTAGGAGAACTACACCCGCGTTTTGATGCATCACTTGCTTTTCTGGCAACACCACGCACATCACTATCATTTGTCATATTTTCAGATTTCATTACTTGAAGACTGGCAATGGACCTTGAACCATCAGCCTGCTTTAATGAGGCCCCATGCATGAGTGTGCTATTTCTTGAGACCATTTCAAGTAATCTGGACTGTGTTACTTCTGAACCCAATTTTTTACCTGCAAGGGCTAGGTCACTGGATGTGGTAACAGTTAAACCTGACCTTATGGAGCCTTGTTTTACTTCCGGAGAAGGAAAACTAGCTCTTCCATAACCACTAGAATTTAAAGTGCCATGCCCAATCACTTCAGATTGAGGATTACGAATAGATTGGCAATTATCTATCCCTTGACATATTGCAGAATTTGAAACCAACTGTCTTGCTGACAAAGCCGCTGTAGCTGATGTAATAGTCCTGCCTTCAGAAATTAAGTTCTTTGGAAGCCCTTCATCTCTTAGTCTGGGATTATCTTCAGCGTTATTTGATTTAATCTTGGTTTCACCTGGAACAATTGGCGAGGTAGTGGAAGAGGACACTAATGCCACAGATATTCTTTCATGTGACAATAAAGCACGAGGAGGAGCCTCATAATCACCGACCCATCCAGGGCCAAATGAGACACCTGGGTGCAGAGCTCTCCTTATCTTCTGAGTTGCAATCTTCCAGGAAACTGGTCCAAGGTTTGCAGCAAACCGAGCAAGACTTCTTGCATGAGCATGCTCTGACCGAATTCCAACCGGGATTAGCTGCTTTGACTCCCCATCTAGAATAGTAAGTATTGAGTCATTTCCATTCTCTAGTTGGTTAAATGGCCTGTAAGTAGCACGACGGTTTTCTTCCAACTGCAGTGGCCGCCTTCCATTTCTCCAAACCGGTTGCTTAAGAGTAGACACTGAATGTTCTTCTGCTTTCTCAGAATTGCTTTCAGCCAAGAATCCCATACCATCTAAATTTCCAAATAGATTTCTAGGCTTTTCAGCCTTCCATATCTTGGTGCTATCCTTTTTCTTCTTGATATGTCCTTCTATCTCTAGAGTTTTAGAAGTGTTAATTTCTTCCAATCCTTTACAAGATATGGTCGGATTCATTTCTTGACGCTCAATGTGATCTTTCACTTCTTGAACATTTTTCTTCTTGATATGTCCTTCTATCTTGATAGTTTGAGTGGTATTTTTGACCAATGAATTACAAGACATGGTTGGATTC
>APFE031326884.1:18767-42605 GCA_000404065.3 Pinus taeda
GGTGGGGTCTTGGTGTATATCCTCTTCTTTTGATGTTTCTTGATCCTTTTCTTCCTCCTCTTCATATTCTATGTAAAACAATTTCTTCTCAGCACACTTATGACCTTTAGTGCATTTGCTATCATAGTTGTAACGAAGCCCTTTTTCCCTTTTTTCTTCCAATTGTTGTGGTGTAACCCTTGTAGGTTGTGGAAGGCTAGGAGAAACAACACTTCCATATTTATAGTTGTGAGGGGTATGCTTCCTGGTTCCCATAATTTTGCTCTCCACTATGTCACAAAGCCCTTTTTCTCTTTCCAATTGTTGTCGTGTTGCTCTAAAGAAGGTGTTGCTCTTTGTATCCTCATAATGTGCTATCATTTCCTCCGTGAAAATTGACCACGTAACAAGTCTTTTACGAGAACAAACCCCTTTATACCATAAAAATTGATCCAGTTCTAAATATGAAGATGCAATACATACCTTTTGTAACAGTTGTACACCATGTAGATCAAAATATTCCTCCATCTGACATATCCAATTTACCGGATCCTTGCCATCAAACTTCCTCATCTTGCTTTTTCTTGATTTTAGGAGCACGATCTTGAAATAACTATAACTCTGTACTTTATGATTATCTAGTTCTACGTTTTTGACCTGTAGTATCCCTCTATGTCCTCTTTAAAATGCCACAAGTCTGACCCAAATTGGATTCTCCAAGGAAGAGTTATACGAAATCTCCCACAGTGACTTGATTATAGACTAGTTCAGTAGAGAGAGCTTGTATGACGTGCCAAGAGTCACTGTTTCGACCTTTGGATCTAAAAAAAACCCACAAGAAACTACAGTCCGTCCTATTTCTGTACCTTTTTACGAAATTTCAATCCGATCCTTAGAGAGAAAGTTATGACGATTTTCCTCAGGTCACCTGTTTTGAATGTAATTCAGGAGTCTGTAAAAAGACCAACTTCCTTAGATCATATCTCCGAAAATATTGTGCAAAAAGCTCTAAAATTCAGACCCAACGTTCAGCGTCAATTCTTCTCAAATGGGTTTTTTCTGTGACTTCTGAAACATCACAGAAAAAAAGTTATAGTGAAAATGCCACGATGACCTGTTTGGAGCAGCGAAACCCTAGAATCCAAAGCTCTGATACCAAATGTTATGAAACCAGCTCACAAAAAGATAGAAAAGAGAGATCCACGCCTTATAATTCAGCCTCTTCGAGGGGGCAACACCTACATAAATAAATGAAAAATTCTTGGATTGATACAAAGGAAAAAACTCCTTATCTATATATAGGATTCTAAGGGGTCATAACATAACCAGAGCCGACATACAAAATAAATAAGGGCCACAATAATAATAATAGTGGGCTTCTATGGGGCACAATAGTAACAATATGGGCACTACATGGGTACATCAATATAATAAGTGGTTTGTACTAATAACAATAAGGGGTGACACTAGTAGTATAGGGGCCTAACACTGTAGGAGAAAGAAACACAACTTTGATGGTTGTTGTCTTCATTGCAGTGCTTCCATGGAGATACTTGCCACCATGGTAAGTTTCTCCATGGAAGCACTGCAATGAAGACAACCATAAAATTATTATTCCCTCTTTCTCAAAGAATAGTGGATGCATTTCCAAAACAAAACTTTGGCACAATATGGATCTCTACTTTTTCAGGACTATAGGCAGTTCGTTGAATTTTGCAACCAAACTAACATGGAAGATAGGGAAAAAATGTCTAAATTTTATATGCACAACCTCACTTAAAAATATGAATTTTTGGGATCCCAATTCGATATTGGGAGATATGCAGCTGATGGATTTAGCATCCTACATGACTCGTGAAGAGACAAGAGTTGAGGAGGTGAAAAAGGTAATGGAAAAGGAGGAGAAGGAACCATTTTATATCATGGAAAAGCTAGTGAGCCCAAAGGTTGTCATTAGAAATCATAGCCTCATCTCCAATGATGATGCTTTAGCACCTAGATACATTACTACCCAGGATAAATCCATTCTACACTTTGAAGACACATTTAGGATGTTGGGAATAGAAAATCTGCAAGATTTCCAGAGGCAATGGCATGCCTTACCCCACAACCTACAAATTAGAGAATGTCACTTTCCTGAAAGGCTAAGGAATGCCCCGTAGAGAACAACATTGTACAAGAGGATCATGTAGAGGATGAAAAATTAAGTGGATAGGAGTCAAACATTATCCCCCCTTGGTGTTAGTCTTACAAGAAGGAAGAGATGAAGCAAAAGGGAAGAAGGAGTGAACCGATATACAGAGGAATGTAGACTTTTACCTCCAATGGGGCACACCAACTTAGGAGCCTTGGGATGTCAGGGAGGCCACCAGGGTCATGAAGAGATACACATGGATGACTCTGTTTCTCAGAGGTTGAGAAACACCTTTAGCACGGGTGTGATGATGAGTCCCATCAATAGGTAAACTTTTAAGATAATTATGCCATCCTCCATCCTTAGAATTATGCTTCTCTTACATTAATTCACATTTTTTGTTATATTATGCTTAGTAAGAGGAGTAAAAGGTGTATGTCATAGTGTGTTGCCTAATGTGGTTTAATTGCAGGAAAATGAAGATTTTTTTAGGCTATTACTCTACATGGGCTTGATGGATACAACTAGGAGAGAATTGAGGGGGTTTGCCCACCTCCTTAACTCCCTAAACTCAGCTTTGGATCACAATACCCTCTCTCACCAGTTCGAGTTCATTGGCATCCAAGCGACTCCTAGTCCAAGTGAAGATCAAGAGGGATAAGATCCACCATTTTCAAGATAAAGGAGAGAACTATTAGGATATTCCAACACATAGGAAATAGTTAAGTATAACATGGTCTGGTATATAGTTAGGTAAAGTGTGTTTCTTTACTATGTAGATCCTGTAACTTACAATCTGATGATCACAATATGTTCTAGAAATGAAGTGATCTGATGATTCATTCTCTGCTCAGTATTATCGGTGCTTGATCTATGGCTTAACACCCGATTTGTCCATGATCTCTATTTAAAGAGCATGGAGGGTCATTTGTAACGTGAACTTTCATGAGAGAAGCTTATGTAAATTTTCTTTCTTTTACATTAATAAATTGCCTAAAGTGGTCGCGTTGGCTCAGGTCGTGGATTGTTTCCCTCTTTGAGGGTTTTAACCATGTCAAGCATACTAGTGTACCGATCTCTAATTTGTTTGTGAGTGGTGTCCTTTGGTGTTCTATCTAACAAAACTTACCCTGTAAATTCCTACATGGTATACATGGGACCTTGTTCCTCTTCTAAAGGGACAAAAACTTGTTAGATGAAAATGGGTTTACAGAACCAAGTTTGGACTAGATGGAAAAGTTGATAAACATAAAACTTGTCTTGTTTCTAAGGGTTTTACACAATTTGAAGGCATTTACTATACTGAAACATTCTCCATTGTTGCTAAAATGAACTATATATGCCTTGTTCTTTCCCTTGCTGCTTCTTTCAAATGGGAAGTCGATCAAATGGATGTTAAATCTACCTTCTTGCATGGGGACTTGTATGAAGAAATCTATATGGAACAACCTCTTGTATTTATACAAACAGACTCTAGCCTTGTATGTCGGCTTAAGAAATCCCTTTATGGTCTCAAGCAAGCCCCTCGGGTTTGGTATGTCAAAATGGATAGATTTCTTTTAGATACTGGCTTTTCTAGGCGTCATTTTGACAATACTGTTTACACCAAGAAAGTAGGTAAGTATCTTATCATTATTTTTCTCTATGTTGATGATATCATCCTTAATGGTAGTGATCCCAACCTTATAAACCATGTGAGGTCCAACCTTAAAAAGCAGTTTTAAATGACAGACTTAGGACACTTGCATTATTTTCTTAGTCTTCAAGTCTTTCAATCCAAAGAAGGTATTTCCCTTTCCCATTCCAAGTATGCCTATGATATTCTACACCATTTTCACATGGAATACTATAAGCCATCCCCTTCTCCCTTTCAGTCTAGAGCCAAAATTTTAGTCACTTGTACTTCCCCTAAAGTTGATGCTACCTTATACCATCAACTTATTGGAAAAAATTTGTATCTGACCCATACCCATCCTAGCCTTTCCCTTTTTGTTGGCCTTATTTCTCGGTTTATGAAAAACCCACATGAAAGTCATTGGAAAGTAGATAAAAGAATAATTTGTTATGTTTGAGGTACACTCCAGTTTGGGATTCATTACAATGCAGAAGCATCTCCTCTATTGGTTGGTTTCACTGATTCCGATTGGGCTGGTGACCCTGATGATCGGAAGTCTACTGCAATTTATGTCTTCACTCTAGGTTGTGGACCTATTACATGGGCTTGCAAGAAACAAAGTGTCATTTCTCTTTCTTCAATAGAAGCAGAGTCTCGTGGCACCATAGAAGCTATTAAGGAAGCCCGTGGCTTTGTCAAATCCTGTGAGAATTTGGTTTTCAGCAGTAACATTCGACTACATTTTGGTGTGATAATCAAAGTGTCATTCAACTATGCATAGATCCAGTCCAACATCCGCGAAGAAAAAACATTGAACTACACATGCACTTCATTAGAAATCTCATTCATGATCGTGTTCTTGAAGTGCAATATTGTTCAACCGATGATCAAGTTGAAAACATCTTTACAAAGGCTCTCACAATGATAAAGTTTACTAAACTTCAATTTATGGTTGGAGTTCAGGAAGTATTCACTAAGGGGGGATAGGCTCTAATGCCTCCTTCCTTCTCCTATTGTGTCATCTTTGTACATCCTTCAATCCTATCCCAAGTTCTTCTTAAGGGGGGATGTTAGGATATTCCGACACATAGGAAATAGTTAAGTATAACTTGATCTATTGTATAGTTAGGTAAAGTGTGTTTCTTTATTATGTACTTTTTGTAACTTACAATCCGATGGTCATGATATGTTCTAGACATGAAGTGATCCAATGGTTCATTCTCTCCTCGGTATTAGTGACACTTTATCCATGGCTTAACACTCGATTGGTCCATGATCTCTATTTAAAGAGCATGGAGGGTCATTTGTAAGGTGACCATTCATGAGAGAATCTTATGTAAATTTTATTTATTTTACATTAATAAATTGCCTGAAGTGGCCGCATTGGCTCAGACTGTGGACTATTTCCCTCTCTGAGGGTTTTAACCACGTCAATAATATTGGTGTACCGATCTGTGATCTATTTGTGAGTGGTGTCCTTTGGTGTTTTGTATAAGGAACTTACGCTATAAATTCCTACAAGACCCACTCCTACTTTTGTTGGAAATAATACTAAGAGGGACGGGGGGGTGAATCAGTATTAGCAAATCAAACAATTTTTCATTTTCATACTCTGATTCATATACTCTACTTTAGTTAAGGCAAATCGTTTGTATATGCGCATGAGTTTAATGCAACTAGCGTATATCTAGGAAACTTATGATTCAATTAGTTGATCTTTAATCAGAACATTATTAACCATGTAGACAGTAAACAGGTGCAGTAAAATAGAACAGATCATCACACATAAGAAGCACACATGAACACTGTGATATAAGGTGGAAACCCAATGTGGGTGAAAACCACCTGCTGCAATTCATCTCTATCTTCTTTTAACAAGAAACTTCTTTTTACAATGGTTCTGTATTGGTGTAGTCTTATACCAGTACACAGGCTTCTACCTATAGAAGACTAGAACCTTCTCTCTTTATCCAGACTCTCCTGGAAGGGAGCTACAACCCCCTTAGCTCTTGTACTAGCTGATGTACTAGTACGGAGGTGCTGGCCTACAGAAGGCTACAACCTTCTCTTTTCTTCCAGGGACCACTTTTCATAAATTTTCATATTGGATCCATAAATACAAAAAAATCACCACAGCAATACAATCATCAACTATACCTACATCATCAATCTCTGAATCACCCAATACTTAATCACTAAAACCCTGTCATCAAAACACAATTACCAGAACATAGACCAGAGCCCAGAACTCTACAACAACCACTAGAACCAATAGCAACCTAGAATATCAACTCTCATAATGTATACGCTACTTGACTATGTCAAACCAATGTGTACACGCACTTTCACCAGAGAGAACCCGCGTACAGATCTGAAGATAATTACTTATACCTTCACATATAATGATAACACATTTTAGTCTTCAAGATCCTGGTCCATCAACCTTTATCAAATGCATAGGTGCCTCCTTGATTCAGATCGAGCAAAGCATCACAAACCCATAACCAGCATACTAGATCTCACACTTCATCAGATATTTATCACTTGCACACATGCACACCACTTGGCCTAATGATCTTAACCTTATATAGGTTTAGGCCTCTCTCAATACCATGGTCCAAAACCATGTAGGACCAATACCTGGGGTCAACACTTCGGACCAAATACCATGGACCAATACCAAAATACCATGGACCAAATACCACGAACCAAATACCACGGACCAAAACTTAGTTTTCTAATATGTGCACGCCTTTCCTTCTGTGAACCTATGTGTGTACATATACGCGCCTTTTATTCTGCTCATACCTTGGACCCAATACCTGGGGTCAACACTTCGGACCAAATACCATGGACCAATATCAAAATTCCATGGACCAAATACCACGAACCAAATACCACGAACCAAAACTTAGTTTTCCAATATGTACGCGCCTTTCCTTCTGTGAACCTGCGTGCGTACATATACGCACATTTTATTCTACTCACCCATGTGTATACGCACTTTCATCAAGGTTAACCTGCGTATACCTCTCCCTTGACCTGTTGTACTATGATCTGTCATATGATTGAGTTTCCACCACCTGTATCATACCTCTTAGTGAGTTGCCATCAAGGACAACACCTGTATCATAATGCCAACAATCTCCCCCTTTGGACTTGATGGCAACCACCACACCAAGTCACTCTCCCCCTTTGACATCAAGGGCAAAGGGCAAACCAAGAAGTTCTCTCCCTTGGTATACCTTCTGTTGTCCATACTCCCGCTGAGTACCTGTTGAAATCTCTGATTGAGCTCCCCCTTTGTATATGCCAATATGTACCAATCCGTCCATGCTCCCTTTGAGCACATGCAAGGTCTGCAAAAGCATAACATGACTCTATACATACATCAATCTCCCAACCAAGTGGGAATACACCATTTTAGACTCATCCACCCAACCAAGTAGGGATATACCAAATGTTTATACATGACTCAACAACAAGAGCCATTACATCATCCATCCCATTCATAGTGGGGTAAAAAAATACATCATATGAACTCACAAAGACCAAGGACTTAAACATGACCATGATAGTTATCAACAACTATCATACACCATATGATCTACACCATAAGCATCTTAACCTACAATCCATTCTCTTGGTCAATCAACAATTAGTAGCAAGATGTGTGAATAAGCATCATCACCAAGGACTTCTAACGATAATGCCAACAATGCATTATTTGAAGCATAAGCTCCCCCTGAGCCTATGCCAACCATCATATACTATGATAGAACCATTTCCTGAGTCTGTTCTACTGCATTTCTTCAAAACTCCATATATGCGACTGTACAGCCTATAACTCAGGTATATATGTGTCTTACCTTCATAATATCAGCGTATGCAAGTTGGAATACTAAAGGTCTACACTTTCAGTTTCCCCTATGTCTGTTATGTCACCTAACTGAGTTGTGTCACACCTTTCTGTCTCTAATTATATCTTCTTCAATACCTGGAATTGTGATGATGTATAATCCTCTTGCTTTGGAGTTTGAATTTTTCTCCTACATTCTCTTGCTTTATGTCCAAACTTGTTACATGCATAACATCTTACATGTTTCATATTCCTTCTATTGCAATCAATTGCTTTGTGACCAAACATATTGCAAACAAAACAATATCCCTTGAAGTACCTGGAATTTGATGATCTTGTGTGATGGTCTTGAACCATTCTACTTCTATATCTGGATGTAACATGTCCAAGATTATGACATACATAACATTCAACATTTTTCATTGGAGGAAATAATCATCTATCACATCCATAGTTAGGAGTAAAATATTTTTTTGAGGAATTTCTTTCCTTGGCTGTTGATGAAGTTGACCTCTCATCTCCTTGTTGAGAATTTCAGAATTCTCATTAGAGTTCCTTGCCTCACCTTGTGAGCTAGATTCCCCTTCAACATATTCATAAAAGCCAAGACTAGTTTTGATAGCAGGAGATCTTTGACTAGTAAGAATATCATCCAAAAACTTAGTATTGTCTTGAAATCATAATAGTTTATCCTTTTCTTCTAATTTACCTTTTAAGATATTTACCTCAACCTGATGTTGTTCTTCCTTTTCCAAATACTACTTCCTTATGTTTTCTTCAGCTTTTCTTCCTTCTTCCACGTGTTGCCTTAATTCGAGCACTTCATGTTCTTGTTCTTCAAGAGATTCTTTATTCTACTTCTTTGATTCTTTAAGATATTATTTTAGAGAGAGGATCTTCGATTCAAGTCTCTCAATTGTTATGATCTGATCTTTTACTACATCCTGCAACTGCTCCCTTACTCTGGTTATTGACTCCAGCTGTTCTTTTAATCTGGTAACTTCTTCTGTTTCTACATCCTTATTTTCATATGCCATGAGAATTCTAATGTCTTCATCACTATTGGATGAGTCATTACTTTTATCATTAGTATAATAACTTCTATTACCTTCTGTAGACATATTTCCTTTGTCATGAGGGCATCTAGTAGCGTAATGACCAACTCTACCACATGAAAAGCATTTGAAAGGTAGCTTACCTTTGAACCTTCCAGATCCCCGTTCAATATTCTTGACAAAATTTACCTCATCTTCTTCTTCTAAAATGTATCCTGATTCATTGGATGATACTTTGAATGCAACTTCTCTTATATCTGATGGTCCTCCTTTTCTCATCTCAAAAGCAGTTAAGATTTCGTGAAGCTGCGTCATAGTGATTTTCTGCAGATCCTCCTTTTCTTCTATGGCAGACACTTTGGATTCAAATTTAGCAGACGAGGATCTCAAAACCTTTTCAACTAAGACAACTTCCTTGATTTCTTCACCCAGATTCCTCATACAATTGGCAATCTCATCTATACGCAGGAAGTAATTAGCTATGCTTTCATTACTATGCATCTTAAGAGTTTCATACCATATTCTGAGAGTTTGAATCTTTGCTCGTTTTACTTGATCATCTCCTTCGTAGCTTAGAATGATTTTGTCCCATATTTCTTTGGCTGATTTGAACTACATAACCTTGACAAGTTCTGATTGTGACAAACTTCCCAATAAGACAGTAACCGCTCTGGCATTGAGTTCATATTGCTTTCTCTCAGTTGTATCTGTAGGAATTACTAATGGATATGTATATCCTCCTTCCACAATTCCCCAAACATCTGTTCCAAGTGATTATAGATATGCTATGGTTCTTATCTTGCAGTAGACAAAGTTGCTCCCATCAAATATTGGTGGCCTGATGGATGCCTCTCTTTCTTGATTACCCATTTTGATGGATCTACCTTCAAGCGATCAAGCTTCTTCTGAAGGACCTGCTCTGATACCAATTGTTGGAAATAATACTTGGGGGGCAGTGAATCAGTATTAGCAAATCAAAAAAAAATTCATTTTCATACTCTGATTCATATACACTACTTTAGTTAAGGAAACATGCGTGTATACGCAACTAAGTTTAATGCAACTAGCATATATCCAGTAAACTTATGATTCAGTTAGTTGATCTTTAATCAAAACATTATTAACCATGTAGACAGTAAACAGGTACAGTAAAACATAACAGATCATCACACATAAGAAGCACACATGAACACCATGATATAAAGTGGAAACCCAATGCGGGTGAAAAGCACCCGCTACAATTCGTCTCTATATTATTTTAATAAGAAACTTCTTTTTACAATGGTTTTGTACCAGTGCAGTCTTATACCAATACGTAGGCTTCTACCTGCAAAGGCTACAACCTTCTCTCGTTCTCTAGATGCTCCTAGAAGGGAGCTACAATCCCCTTAGCCCTTGTACTAGCTGATGTACTAGGACGTAGGTGCTGGCCTACAGAAGGTTACAACCTTCTCTTTTCTTCCTGAGACCATGTTTCATAAATTTTCAGACTAGATCCATAAATACAAAACAATCACCACTGCAATACAATCATCAACTATACCTACATCATCAATCTCTGAATTACCCAAGACTGAATCACTAAAACCCTGTCATCAAAACATAGTTACCAGAACACAGACCAGAGCCCAAAACTCTACAACAACCACTAGAACCGACAGCAACCTGGAATATCAACTCTCATAATGTATACGCTACTTGACTGTGTCAAACCAGCGTGTACATGCACTTTCACTAGAGAGAACCCCTGTACAGATCTGAAGATAATTACTTATACCTTTGCATATAATGATAATACATTTTAGTCTTCAAGATTCTGGTCCATCAACCTTTATTAAACGCATAGGTACCTCCTTGATTCAGATCAAGCAAAGCATCACGAACCCATAACCAACATACTAGATCTCACACTTCATCAGATATTTATCACTTGCACACATGCATAACACTTGGCCTAATGATCTTCTCCTTATATAGGTTTAGGCCTCTCTCAATACCATGGTCCAAAACCATGTAGGACCAATACCTTGGACCCAATACTTGGGGTGAACACTTCGGACCAAATACCATGAACCAATACCAAAATACCATGGACCAAATACCACGGACCAAAACTTAGTTTTCCAATATGTACGCGCCTTTCCTTCTGTGAACCTGCGTGTGTATGTATACGCACCTTTTGTTCTGCTCACCCACGTGTATACGCGCTTTCATCAAGGTTAACGTGCGTATACCTCTCCCTTGACCTACTGTACTATGATCTGTCATCTGATTGAGTTGCCACAACCTATATCATACGTCTAGTGAGTTTCCATCAAGGACAACACCTATATCATAATGCCAAAAACTTTCAAGGGAGTTGGTTCAACTGCCCTTTTATATAAATAAACTAGAAGAAGAGCTCATTTGGATTCAAATTTTATGTTAAGATACGTGTAGATATTGAGCTTCAAGATTGACATTGTTGCTTTAAAATTTTATGTGATGTATTAGACCTGCACTTTTTGATAATGAGAAGCTAGATTTTAAAATCCATCTGAGTTAGTTTCAGAGGGTTGAGACCCTTGGGTTTGGGCCCAACCCAGAGGATTTGGTCACTCTTCTTGTACTTATGTTTCTTCTTGATTCCAAGCAGTTCATAGTTTGTTTCATTTCAGTAGAGATTAATCCATGAAATCTTGTGGTTGCAGCCTGTACTTCACCTCTCTTTTGGGAGAATGAGTGGAAGGATTCACAACCACATTCCAAAGATATTGTGGTTACGATTTCTTGGAAGTATATTTGTGTTACTTGTCTTGTTTTACATTGTTTTTTTGTAGCTTAGAAGTCAGTTTAGTGATTAGGCCAATGTTATTGCATAAATTAGATGTTATTTAAATTCAACTCATCTTTTCTATCATAGGTTATTTCAAATTTTTAATGATAAATGGATGCATGAATGTGATTGATTGTAGGGTTGGTTGATCTATAGGGAAGGGAACCTTTACCAATTCCATCTCAAGCTCCTTCACCTTCTCTTTCCACTTCAAAATTCTATCCCAAAACGATGTTTTATAAGTTGTTTCACCTAGTATACCGAAAGCACTCATCTTAGTGCAAGACATGCCTTAGAGAGGTCCTAAGCTTGGATAGGGGCTCAAACCAACCTCCCTCCATTTTCTTCAACTTCCATCCACCTCTCGATACCCTCAAGCCAACATTTTCGCCTTCAAAAACCACTCAGATTCCTTCCTATACCATTAAAGGCCTTCTTGTAGCATTACAAGGCTATTGTAGCAATCTCCTGTAGCAAACCTGTAACATCTTTTTCCTTCATCAGTTTTGATCCCCACTACAACTTTGACTTAGTATAGATTAATGATGACCCCTAGCTATGATTTTATGATAATTGGAATCCCCTAGGCCACTCCAACTATTCCTTTTTCTTCACTGCAAAAACATAGTAGAGTTAGTTATTTTATCACAAGTATGATGCAAGTAGGTAAATGATTTACAAGCAAGTGTGAACTAGGTAGATGGTACATTCAATTCTAATTGATAGTTTGATGAATTATGCAAGACAAAATAATCTACTTTCTACAAGTAGATTTGGTAGTTTTATAGATTTTTGGTAGTTTGATGGATTTTTCAAGATAAAATAACGTTCTTTCTACAAGTAGATTAGCCTTTGTCCTTTCATGAGTTTATTAGTTAGCATTTACAAGTTGATTCAATGTCATTTCCACTTTCATAGATAGAAGTAATTTGCAATTGTAGCTTTATCAACAAGCTTTTATTATAATTCAGTGGTAAGAATGGTCTTTGAGCACTTTTGATCTAATGTCATAACTGAGGGTGGAATGAGTGGAATCCTATCTACTGTGCATATAGCACTATCACCTTGAAGTTTGTACAAACCATGGGTTGATAATTTGAGTTGAGGAACCCTTGGGAGTTGTAACATTCTTGGTGCAATACTAGGGCTCACCACTGGGAAACTTTTTGTCTGAATGCACTGTGCATTTTTTTAGCTAAGTGAGGGATTCCGCAATTTCAAGGCTCGGTGTTGGGATACCTTTAATGACTGTGCTATTTTTGAGCTTAAGACTGGTTGTCAATCTGAAATGCGCAATTCTAATCATCAAGGTTTCCTTCCTTCAAGGAGTGCACCGTTTCTAGAGGCAGTCCCAAAACTACTATAAGACCAAGTCGAGAGATTATCTTGTGACTTAGAAAGATCAACGAAGTGTAAAAATGAGCAAACAAAAGAACAATGAAAAGATAAGTATCAATCAAATCACAAGTACTTGACAATAGTACAAGATAAGCTCCTATGGATAGGAAGGAAGGCTCTGAAATCAAAGCATATGAAAAATTATGGAGGGTGGTTGTAGCCACTATAACCCTGGCGACACACTAGTAGAACTCCAGCTCTTTGTATGGATCTTGTCTCATGCAAAACATGTCTAACACTTCCAAAAGTATTGTTGAGTTCATTTATTGTTGCAACTTGTTCATTTATCTTGAGCTAAATATATAGTCCCCACCATTCTCTTCATCGACAACTCTCATACCAAGCCAAGTCAGATTGAGTTGTTTCAATTGGGGATGAGGAGTATATAAATGCACAAGTAAAATAAAATTTCAGAGTCTTATTTTTCATCTATGGTGTTTCTCTGTTGCCAGTGAGCCTAGACAGTACCTCGATGGAGTTGCTTGCTTCACCTCTCTGCGTAGGAATCCCTTCTCTTCTTTCACCCTTTATTTTATTTTTCTTTGTTCAAATAATTGTGCATGGGAACTTATTTATTTCATGGGGGCGAGAGAGGGATCCTGACTTATTGAGAGCAAAAGAGGTTGTCCCTTCGGAGAAGGATGTTAGATACACTTACGGCATACTCGTTAAGGCTTTCCTCCCCTCCTTACTCTACTTGACTTAGTTAACAAGGAATAACCAAAAATAGAAGACCAACTATAGTAGGTAGTACTAGTTAATGGTGCAAGAATCATGATTTCACTGTGACTTTCTCTGAAAGGAATGTATTTTCCATCAGAGTATCATCGACTCAAAAAAATACAAGATTTGTGTAAAGAGAAAATAAACAGATAACTAAGTGTTTATAGAAGTACAACTTCCTCTTGGAATTCACCCTGCTTGTCTGAGAATCCAAACACAACATCATGCAAACACTACCCTATGACTAAAACAAAAACAAAGAAAAGGAAAGAAGTGGAGCAATAAGAGAATTAAAGAAAATAAATTTAGATGGAAGAGTCTGGAAATGTGATAGGTATGTTGAGTTGTGATTTATGTGAATTACGAGGTGTTCTTATAGAAGTAACTATTTTCCAATGTGACGGAGTTGTAACTGAGTCAGATTATGTACCTTCCATGTTTTTATGTTGATGGTGTCTAGTGATCCCATGATTATATAATGGGACACATTGTAATGTATTTGCAGTGAGGAAGTGTGCAAGCTTAGGCTTGAATTAATAAAGTATTTTGTTGTGTCAACTCTATGTTTTCTAACATGATATTAGAGCCATAAGGTGGAGATTTGAGAGGCTAGATCTAGATTGTTAATGATTGTTTTGAGGCAATCAACAAGATTCCCTATTGTGATTGGAGATTTGAGAGGAAATTGGTGAAATTCCCTATTATGGATGGAGATCTGAGAGAAAGAGGAGTGAGATCTCCAACAGAGCAGTCAAATTGGGATCTGTATGTGGGATTCAAGCTTGTTGGGATTTAGAGGTTGTTTAGTGCCTAGTTGAGAATCTTCATGTAGTGTGAAGAGCTTGTAGTGGATCCATGGTTGGAGTAGCTGGCCTACTTGGAGCTGCAACAGTGCTATCTTCTGCATTCTAACCACATTTTTTTATTGACTCTTAATTTCAACCTTCATTGGAGGAAGAATACAGAGGAGATTTGTGTGTGGAAAGGAGCATTGACCAAGAAGAGGTGTGCTGAACTTTTGGGACGTGTGAGAGTGTTGTTTTGATACAAAGAGAAATTGCAGAGATCCTAGAGAATGTGGATCATTGTTTGAAAAAATTGTTGCACCTTGCATGGCCTGTGGATGTCTTGTAGAGTGGTTGGAGAAGCATAACAACATTGTTGTGATTTGGTGACCGAGAATTTCAGCCAGCGTATGCTTTGTTGTAGTGAGCATACAATAAGAAGAGGGACAGACCGTGAGGAGGAAAGAAATGATAGGAAGAGAAAATATGTTGCTTAAAATCATTGATCCATTCTTGTGCATCTCTGAGTGATCCAACTAGCATAAGGAAAATTGTTTTGACTCCGTGAAAAGAGGCCAATGTGTGAGTACCTCTACTGATCAGGTTGAGTGGTTTACATGTGGATCATTGGAGCATTTTCCGTGAGTTTAAAGATCTGGTGTAGTGAGCGGTGAGTGGTGTGCTAGATTCAAGGATTGGATGTGCACTTGAGTTTGGGGCTTTGGTGTTCCATTGCCAGATTAGTGAATTTGCAGAGATTTCAGAGATTTGAATAGGACATGGGAGGTATTCCCACATCCCTATAGTAGGCCGATTCAAGGCTGAGGCCGAAGACATGCACATTCAAGTTCAATTGTTGGTTGCATTTGGGAACTCACCAAATGCAGGGGTTTTACAAGATCAGAGTTGTGTGTGTGGAATGATGGAATAAAGATCTTTTTGTTATTTGTGTGGGTGTTGTTGTAGAATAAATTGTAGAACGATAAGTGCATTGGAGGTTTCGCTGGTGCTTATCGTTGCAGAGTTAGTTCTTTTGAGAATCAATGTTTCTCTTTCAAAAAAAGCTTGTTGCAAAAGAATGGAAGTGTGGTGAAGTAAAAATTTGCAAGAGAAATGTAAATGTGGTGCAAAAGTGCAGATTTGTAGGAGCGTGCTATGTGGAGGAAATAATTGATTAGCGAGTTGATTGTGGTCAAATAAATTGGTAGCTGATTGTAGGCGAAGACATTGTAAAAACGAAAAAAACAAAAGGAGCATGCATCTCAGGCATGGGTCGACAAAGGAGAAATAAGCACTTCCGCACAGAACTAAAATAGTTGAAGCGAAAGAATCAAAGGGCGGAATCTATAGAAGAATATGGAATGTTTCCAGCTATGGAACTAATGACTAATGAAGACATGAATCAGGTTGAATAATATTAAGAAACTGGTGCAATATTGAAGCGATTAATGCCAATTTTTCCATCTTTCCAAGGTAAAAATTTTAGGCTTTCGGCAATTAAAATGGAGGGACTGCTCAGTTCAGTAGATTTATGTGAATGTTTTCAAGAAGCTTTTATAATTTCTGATGATAAGAGTAGAGGTGCAATAGCATTATTTCTTATTATATCAACACTTGATGAGAACATATTTTCTAGTATTTTGCATGAATATGGTGAAGTAAACAATGTACAAATATTTTGGGACATTCTTGAAACAAAGTACAGTGAAAACTAATGAAGATGAAGGTGAAAATTTAGTAGCATATCTACAACTAGGTGCAGAGATTGCAGAGGAAAAAGTTGTGAATGAGTCGGCAACAATTGATGAATTGAAGAAAGAATTAGCAAAATTTGATGATGGATATTTTTTTATGAAATTGAATTTCAGGTGATATATGAAAATAAATTAGTTGATAAATTGTTGTTTCCTTTTGATGATCAAATGGAAGAATATGAACAAGAAATTGTAGTGGCAGTTAGAGGAACACACAAGTTTGAAGATGTCAAACTTGATTATGATGCAAAGATAAAGCTTATTGAAGAATGGCTTCAAAATTCCTTTGAACAGATTAATGAAGGTCTAAAATATGCAGCTAACATTACATGATTAATGGTGAAGGCTCTTGAAAATGAGCAAAATAGTAAATCAATGAATGATTTAGATGATATAGAAATGGAAATGGTGGTGGATACATCTGAAGATGTTAATGAAATTTTCATGCATTGTATCCAAGAGGAAATAAGATATTATTATGAACTGATGATGCAATGGTCAAGTAAACAAGAAATTGTTTATGATGAGAATGAACTTTTTGAAAAAAGAGTTGAAATGGATTGGCATCATCCTAGTTACAACAATAAGCAATATCCAGAGTTCATGATCTGGAGTAAGAAGAAGACTGAACAGGTTGAAAGCATCAGAGTTTGGAGTAGCAAGTCCAAGAAGAAATTTCATAAAAATGTTGAAGCAATGAAAGTCAAGATGAAATATTTGAGTCATATTTGTAACCCTAGCTTAGAATTAGACCAGAAGGTATTGTTATGTTATAAAAACTCCATTTCTCCATTAAGGGGGGATGTTAGAATAATGTAGAAATGGAAGAGTCTGGAAATGTAATAGGTTTTTTGAGTTGTCATTTATGTGAGTTATGAGGTGTCATTCTAGAAGTAATTGTTTACCAATGTGACTAAGTTGTAACTAACTCAAAGTGTGTATAATCCATGTTGTTATGTTGATCGAGTCTAGTGATCCCATCATTATATAATGGCACACATTGTGATTTATTTGTAGTGAGCATGTGTGCAGGCTTCGACCTAAATTAATAAAGTATTCTGTTGTGTTAACTTTGTGTTTTCTAACAAGATTTGTGTAAAGAGTGGGAATAAATAGATAATCAAACGTTGATAGTAGTGCAACTTCCTCTTAGCCTTCACCATGCTTATCTGAGAAACCAAACATGATCTCATGCGGGAGCTACCCTATGACTGTAAAGAAAGCAAACAAAAGGAAAGAAGTGGAGTGGTAAGAAAACTAAAGCAAAGCAATTCAAAGAAAAAAACTAAGAAAATAAAAAAATAATCCTACTCCTAACCTCATAAGAGCATAGACCAAACTCACATGAAGTGATACTTCCAATACAGCCACCAACGCATTGGCTAGCTCATGTACACAAGGGAATACATGTCAAGAAATATATTCAAGCATAAAAATAAACTAGAAATATAGGAAAATACAAACCAAAATGTTCGGATTTTGGAAGTACGCTCAGAAAAGTAAGAATGAAACTCATATGGAAGAGATTTTTCTAGTGCATTGTGGTGTCTAGACATGCTATGACTTGAAGACATGTAAGAGCAAACTTTCAAACTGTGGAAATGGGTGAACATAAAGGAGGAAGACAAAAGAATTGCAACTATGCCTGCCATGCATGACTCCTCCAATGATTGAGTGATAGGATCGGGTGATACAAATGGAGGTTGTAAAAATTGTAAAATAGATTGATTTTTAATGCATGCGACATAGTGATGAGGAGACTGGAAAGATTCAACACACTACTGATTAGAAGTGGAACTAACCTCAAGACTATGAGAACCTGACATAACCATTAGCTTGGGTTGAAGTGCCTCAACAGCTTGGGGAAATTCCAATTCACCAGAAAATTGATCATCGAAAACCAGTGGCTTAGAAAGATCGACAACGAAAAATCAGATTCGCGATCCAATGAATCAATGAAATGATCATGACAGCCATGATCAGAAAGTTCAAGATTATAGGCAAAGGCATCCTCATGAATTGATGAATCATAAAGAGGGGATGTTATTCAACCAGCTCATAAAATAGAAGAAGAGATAGATCAACGACATCAAAATAAGCCTCTTCGAGGGGGCAACCTCCTTTACATTACACAAATGAACAATTCTCCCATGATACAAATGACAAGACCTCCTTTCTATATATAGGATTCTAAGGGATCAGAATATAATTAGATATGACATAACAATAATAATATAAGGGCACAACAATAACAATAGAGGGCTTATATGGGGCACAATAATAATAATATGGGGACCACATGGGCACAACAATACAATAAGGGGGTTGCACAAATAACAATAAGGGGCTACATTAGTAGTATAGGGACCTAACGTTCCCCTCTCCTTCAAAAGGTGTTGTCCTTAACACTTGATTAGTTCTGGATGCCTCTCAATAAAATTATCATCCTCCCTTGTGGAATCCTCAGCAATTAAGTTCTTCCACTTCCTTAGATACTCTGAAATTGATCGATTTCATAGTTTTCGGGTTCTTATTTCTGTGACTACTTCATGTTCCAATATGATTTTTCCTTCCTCTTCAAGTTCTAGAAATATTGTTTGAAATGGTAGCTTGTCACCTATAACCTTCTTTAAGCATGAAACGTGGAAAACTGGGTGCACTCAAGAAGATGCAGGAAGCTCCAATTTTTATGCCATAGTACCAATATTTTGCAACACCTTGTAAGGACCATAGTGTAGAGCTATAACTAGGGTCTCCCACACCTCTAATTATCCTACATTAATAAATCAATCCGGGAACGTTTTTTTATTGCAAAGAGTAACTCAATCCGAGGCTATTCGTCCGAGTAATGCTTAGTAGTATAGCGTTCAGAAAATACAAAAGTAAACAGATGTTAAACTATAACTAAATTATTCCAAAAAGATAGAATCACACAAGACAGTTTATCAGTCAAGGGTGCGGAAGCGATAACCCATCCCTCTAGAAACTGATGGAAAGTAAATTAGAGCATGGACCATAGGTCTGGGAGCTAGGCAGCGTCTGCTGAGGCTCACTACAGCCTTAGACCTTCTCTCACACCAAAACAACAAAGGCAAGTAAATGGAACAGCAAAAAGGAAATGGAACAACAGTAAATGGAACAACAGTAAATGGAACAACAATCAAAAGAACTAAATCTCGCGAGTCAAAACCAACTTACTCACACTCTACTATAACATTCTTCTCTCCTCAAGCAAACTGGATGGAATATACTTTATGGAACAACACTCATTGAATGAATTATGGAACGGCAATAATCAATCATATATGCACGCCTCACATTAATATAGTAATTTGACAATGAAGGGTAATATAACTATGTTTCTAAACAGAATAACAGTACTTTCAAATTCCAATAATCGGGATTTCAAATGAATCAAATGACAGTAATATTCACACAGACGCTCTGTAACAGAAATAGCTGGTTTGAGACTAAAAGCATGCGATTCAACTCTGAAGAGATCCAATTATACGGTGCAGAGTAATTATACGGATTTTATGAGAAAAACCATTAATGTATTGATCGTAACAGAGAATAGCATAGCATATGAAAGATATATCAGATTACCGAGTAATAGAGATAAGCAAACCACGCATAAATCACAGTATAATGATACAAAAGCAAGTGCCCTTCGGAGCCGGGCCCTTAGCTGCCAATGGTACACCGCCTTACGTTACTCCAAATGCAAAGACGAAATAAACACCAAGTCTTTTATATTAACGCATCAACAAATATACAGTAAACCAGGTCTCAGTGAGACTCGATGATCAAAGTTTTCTCTGAAACTGAAAATTACAAAAACAGGAGTCCCCTTGCTCAACGATGTTGTTCCTTTATATAAAAGTAACGGCGGGGATATCTAGGTAACGAAGATAAGTAAAACAACAATCCCTCAGGATCAAAGATCCTGAGGGATTCGCCAATCTGTTAATCTTTACTTTTATTTCTCTCTTTCGCTGAATTGGTATCCCTCCTTCCTTTCTTGGGTTATTTAGCTTTGATTTGCTCGATCTCGTTTGCATCTGGTTCCCTTCTAGAGGGACAGCAGTTATTCCTCCTCTGTTTTTCACTTTTGGACGGCAACTCCTTGCTTCCACCTTTCCCTGTATAGAAAAACAACAATTATCAATGGTTGAGCTTCCCATGTTAATTCTCACACATTTTATTAAAATTCTTTATCTCTTTGAATTCATAATGCGGAAAAGGTTACAAATATTACTGAAAAGCCACTAGATTGTTTGTCAAAAGCATACCTTTCAAGTGCTCCACACACCCCCCTGCTTACCCTGTTTCATGCCCTCATGAAAACATTATAATTGACATGCAAGGCGGTAAGAGAATAGGCTGGAGAGGGAACCTCGTGAGGAGGCCGACAACCATGATGAGCTACTAGATTATCAAAAAACTGATTTATTTGATCTGCAGGCATTTTGTACAAGGCCTGATATCCGGGTGTAGGGTGCCAAATAATTGGACTACAAAATCGATACCCCAACCAGGATGGCCTTGCTTGCAGAATACGTTCCCCATAAAGGTTCAATCGGCTGGCAGCCAGCTCAAAATTCTCGTATTTGAATGGTTCCCTGAGATGGATGTTTGGGCTAGAGGTCCGGTGTCGGAATTTTGCAGCATCGATGGCAAGGTCTTTAATAGTCAGAAAATATTCCAGACTATGTCGGATCAAGTCTTCGTGCATGGGTCCTAATATCTCGATGACACCCGGGTCCTAAAAGGCTCCTATGCTCCTCTCCATAGCTACTGGTCTCTAGGCTCGGCTCGCACCATAAGTTGGCTATTCCTCACTCCTAAAGGTGTTATAACCTCTGAGCCATTTCAGCTGATTAACCCAACAAAATGAAGGCTTGAATTGTATGTCACGCCAACAAAAGGGCCAGGATTTAAGTCAGTTTCCTAGTCTAGCACGAGGTTGTGCAAGTAAAATTCGCACAATAATATTTGAACCTTAATTCCATAATTCTTGCAACAATCTATAAAATCATTAACAGTATTGATGTGGATAGGGGCACCTGCCCTAACGGCTTTTATTTTTAATCGCAAATATCGTTCAAGCAAAAATAAAGCATAATTTTTAGCAGGGGCCCTATAGGTCAAAACGTCATTATACAAGGAACACACAGTGTCCATCTGCTTAATAATAATATCTAATCGACGAGTTACCTTGGCAACCTTTTCTTACTCCTTTTGCCATCCTTCAAAGGCCTGGCTCTCAGACTGACTAATATCCCGAAGTTGTTGTTGTAATTCTTCGTATTTCTCCCGAGGGACTGTTTTTTCTCTCAGCTGTTCAGCTTCTTGCTGAGCTTGCTTCATCATTTTGTGCAAGGTTCTTGTTTTTGGATCCTTTTTCCATAGAGCCGTAGAGGCTGGGAATTTTACCTGGACCTTTTTGTTATGCTGTTTGGAGTTTAGAACCCGAATTACCCCTGAGGGTGGTGCTTCTGTTTGGATCTCCTTGCTCTCTTTTTCTTTCTTAACACGAATGAAAGGTTGTTGTGGTCCCCCTGTCATTGGAGCATCTTGCTGTTCCTCTACCTTAATTGGAATGTCCATCCATTCTTCAGGGTCAATTGGAACAGCAGTCTGTCCCTCAACGTCATTTGGAACAACAGTCTGTTCTCCAATGTCATTTGGAACAGCAGTCTGTTCTTCAATGTCATTTGGAACAGCGGTCTGTTCTTTGGCAATAGGTATTCTAATGGGGTTTCGACCAATAGAGCGGCTATAGGTCTGTCGTCTTCTTGTCCTACGGTATTTTTCTGCAGTGGCCCTCTTTCTTTTCCTTGCGGTCCTTTGTATCCTCAGGTTGGCTTTCAGAATTCGAATTTGCTGTCGGAGCTTGGCTATAGTGCCCAGCAACCTCTTCTATTTCCTCCTTAATTTCTTAATCTCTATTGCCTCGGCAGAGGGTTTATGACTGGCCCTTAAATCTGCTCCTTCTCCATCTAGAATTTCTTCCGGTGTCTTGGGAACAGATTGTTCCTGATTGGTGTCTCTTATTTCATCATCATAAGCGGGCATGTTTTCTTCTCCTGCCTTTTCTGCATGCACTTTCTCCAGTATGTTTTCCTCCGAGGGTCCGTCAGGGATGCCTGCTGTGCTGGAGGGTTGGCCATACTCCCCCATATTGGCCAGGACTGCTGCCAATTCCTCTTCACCCACAGGGTCCTGCAGCAGGCTGCCCCCTGGCTGTACAACTTCCTCTTCTTGATTGACCTGCTCGGTGGCTGCCTTGGAGTGTTTAGCTTCTGTTTCTGTTCTAGAGTGCTCGTCCCCTTCCTCAACTCCTTCTCCAGGCTGCTTAGCCTCGGCCCCAGATTGCTCAGCATTTTCTTCGGAAGGTCCTCCTTCTGGTTCTGGAGGTTTGTCCGTAATCTCGATTGGCTGGGTAGTGGTCCCCTCGATCTTTTCCAGCCTTCCTCGTATCTGGGCCAGCCGGGCTGATTTCCTTGGTCTCTCAGGTTGTTCCGGTGTACCAGCAACATGTTTCTCTGCTATCAATTCTCTGGGTTCCTCTGGTCATTCTGGTGTATTAGAGGATTGTTTTCGTTTTGGAGCAACATGTTTTTCTGCTGCCAATTCTCTACATTTCTCTGATCGTTCTGGCGTGCTAGAGGAATGTTTAGGTTTTGGGGGTGGTGCAGCCAATCCCCCCTCGACCACTGCGATGAGCTCCTCCCAGCTGCTTTGTTGTTGAGTGACACTATGGCTCACTATCAATCGAATCAGTCGATGGTGGCTAACGACTACTTCTTTGTGCTGTGCCTTTTTCAGGCTTCGAGCCACATCATGTAATAACGAATTTAAGAGTGCAGGGAGATTTACAGAACATTTTCCTTTCAAAACAGCTAAGAGTTTCAGATGACGTGGTCTTACCACGTCTTTCCTCCCTTCGCAAGTGATGTAGCTCTGCACTATCTTTGCTAACTCGGTCCAGGGTTCCCCTAACGTTGCCGGCAGAACTCCCTTCCCTTTGACTGTCAAGCTTTGGCCTTCATCTTGGAAAATCTCCATAACCTTTTGTAGTCTTTCTTTCTTCAGCGTCCATACGAGTCCGGCAGCTGGTAGTCCCGAGACTTCTGCAATGATATCATCCGTGACCCTTATCCATTTTTCTCTTACTATGGAGTAGTCCTCCTGCGAATTTTGTAGGAATTCCAACGCCACTGCTTCATTCGATTCTCGTAGGTGACTGAAATAATTCAGCCACCCTGCGTTTTCCAGGATCTCGCGAGCAGCAGCGGAGACTGTCAACTCCTGAGGTTCGCTTCGGACTGTCTTTCCCCCATGATTCCACTCAGAATTCTTAATGGAACAGCAACTTCCTGTGCTGTTTGAGACGCATAGAGGGTGATCGTGGCAAAGTTTTGGAAAAGAACATAGAGCATGCAACAAAAAAGGATCGTGGACGGAAATTTCCGTAAAATAGAATTATCATACCGTTAAACCATGCCATACCTTCATACATTATCTTGCCCGAATGGTGTGCTGACACGTAATCCATGGAGTAATGAGGTTACCTCCCCCCCGTGATCTGATAGGCTGTCCCCAGCCGTCAAATAGAGGAGCAGCAGCCATTTGGAAAGCAAGTCATAAAGAAACAGCATATGAAATTATGCCATGTTTTAGAAAGACAACGAAATACCGAAATCGAGGCAAAAAGG
>APFE031326896.1:0-19653 GCA_000404065.3 Pinus taeda
ATTACCCCATTACTATTGTAGTTATACCCCTTATTTATATTGTTGTGCCCCTATTACCCACATATTGTTATTCTGTGCCCCATAGAATCCCTCTATTATTATTTTTGTGGCTTTATATTATTATTGTTAGGTCGGCTGGATTATATTGTGACTCCTTAGACTCCTATATATAGAAAGGAGGTTTTGTCATTTGTATCATCGGAGAATTGTTCATTTATGTAATGTAAAGGAGGTTGCCCCCTCGAAGAGGTTGAATTCTAAGGCATGGTTCTCTCTTTTCTATCTTTTTGTGAGCTGGTTTCATAACATGATCCTTCTGGTTATGTTTCATAGGTTGTTTCAGTTGTTTATGCTCTGTCTTGTATCCTAGACCTATAAGTTGCATTGATGCCAAGTGTTTGACAGACTGTCAGTCCCGGTTGGGGATGCTCAGGCCTAGTCCTAAGGGTGATTTTTTATTGATCATCATTATTATCATGTTTTTAATGAATTATAAAAGTTACAACAAGTTTTGTGTAGAGGCCAGGATTCTGTGCTAGAAAAGTGGCTTAAATCCTAGGGTCGCTGGCACAGAACTAGCAATTTTGATCCATAGTCGCTGGGAGACAAGCCTATGAAAGCGACTTTGGGTTTTTGGTCGCTCCCTTTCCCATAGGATGAGAGTGACTATGGCTTAAGAGCTGCAGAATAGTAGTGGGACCCAGGGTCAGGTTGTCTAAGTGGCTGACTTGTTTCCTAAGGGTTTTGTTGATGATGTTGGATGATTGTATGTGATGTTTCATGGATTCCACTTCCTTAAGGTGACATAGGAGGTCAAATATGATCATAGTAGCATATATCCTCATGTTTACCCTGGTTGGCATGGTTACTTTGGGTAAACCTGGGTAGGGGTGTTACATTTAGGTACAGAGTTGGCCTTAAGTATAGCTTATCATTCGCGAACAGATGGATAGACAAAGAGGGTCAACAGGATATTGGAGGACATGTTGAGGATGTATGTGATGCATCAGCAAAGGAGTTGAGAGGATTACCTTCCTTTGGTTGATTTCTCTTATAAAAATGGTTACCAGGAGTCACTATGGATGAGTCTATTTGAGGCATTGTATGGGAGAAGTTGTAATACTCCCATTAGTTGGAGTGGCCTTATGAACAGGGTATTGATTGGACAAAACATGTTAGCAGAAATGGAATAGGAGATGTAGATAATCAAGAAGAATCTAAAGACAACACAAGAGAGGCAGAAAATATATGCAGATCAGAACAAGTTGTTTTAGGAGTTTCAGTTGGGGAATAATTGTACTTGCACATCAAAGCCAAAGAAAATCTCCTTGCAGATTGGATCATGTGCCAAGCTAACACCTTGGTTTTTTTACCTTGTTGATTGGATCATGTGCCAAGCTAACACCTTGGTTTTGTTTTACCTTTCAAGATCCTTGAAAGGATTGGACCAATTGCCTATCAACTTTCCCTACCTCCAATAGTGAAATTTTGTGATGTTTTCCATGTGTCATTTCTTAAGAAGTATGTTAAAGATGTTGATCATGTGATTGACTGGTCTACATTGCTGATGGAGCCAAATGGAGAATTCTAGTTAGAACCTCAGTGTATATTGCAGAGAAAGGTGATCATGCTCCAGAACCGGGCAATGGAGCAGGTTAAAGTGTAGTGGAAGCACTTTGGGCCCCATGAAGCTACATGGGAGATGGCGGATTAGATGCGGACTATGTATCCTTCTTTATTCGTTGGTTGAGCAAATGTCCTTCATATATGTTTTGGGTATATGTGTTGGTGATATTTTGGTATATGTACATATGTATATGGATGTAAATACCACCATGAGATATATTATAAAGCTCCAATAAGTGGTATGGGGGTCATGTTAATATTATTGTCATGTTATTATGTGGTCATGTTGGTTGGCTTCTCAGCAAGTTGATCATTGTAAATACTGCAACGAGCTATGTTATAAAGCTCCATGGGCAGTATGTTTTTCTTTCAGCAGACTTGTTGGTTATAGGTGTCATTGAGCACCGAGGATGGTATTCCCCCAAGGGGGAGGGTTCTGTAACAGCCCTGGTGAAAATTCCATGTAATAAAAGTTATTAAAGGAAAAATAATAACAACGGTTATGGGATGCTTATTCCAAGTTAAATGTTGGGAAAAACATCCTAGTGTGACTGTTCATTTGGTTTATTATGGCTAAGGAAATTGGCAAAGGCAATGGGAAAGGCTTTGGAAAGGCAAAATGGCATTTTTGGCAATTTATTTATGAAAATAATGGAAATTAGGAGAAAAGGAAGGTGAAAGGCCACATGTTGAATGTGAGGAGGGAAATGAAGGAAAATAATGGAAAAATGAAGAAAATAGAGGCCACATTAATAAAAAGGCTCATAAGGATCAGTTGGTACCTTTTTTCAGTTCAGTTTTGGAGCTCTCTCTCTCTATTCTCTCTCTCACAAACTCTTGGACACTTAGAGTTTTGTTGGGGCACTTCAGAATTGGATCAAGAAAGGAAAAGAACGCAAAGAGGAAGCAAATATCAAGCAAGGAAGAGCAGGATCAAGCAGGTACAATTAGTTTACTTGCAGATATCGACTTGCATGTGTGATTTCCTTGCTATATTTGGCATGCATGGTTATGCATGTGTGTTCTTGGTTCTCTTGTTTTCATGGGTATGGGTTTTGCCAGATGTGGTAGTGTTCTTCAGCCTTGCCTTTCCATTTCCGGATAGCCATGGTGAGATGGAGTTCTCATGTTTTTGTTGAGATGGATTACTAGATGGATTCGAAGCTGAGTAAGGTGGATATTTGAATGAAAGAACACATGGCCTAGTGATCCTTGAACCAAACAGTGGATTGAGGTAAATCCATTGGCCTAGTGACCCCTGAATCAGACTGTGGGTTGTGGTAAGCTAGGTATTGTGTGCCTCAGTGGGCCTAGGAATACTTAATCGGTGAATGGCGGGATATACGATAAATCCTAGAGGTGGTTGCCCTTGATCAAGCATAGGAATTCTTGCTGGTGAATGGCAGGAAATACGGTAAATCTCGAGGGTGGTGTCTAAATTATGGACTAGTGACCCGTAGATCGGATTGTGGGTTGCGGTAAATTCCTCACATTGTAGGTAGAGAAATCCAGTGGCATCCATGCTTGTTTATGGCTTAGTGATCTGGTTAGGATTGTGGTAAATCTTGATTTTATTGATGAGGGTGAGGTGGTTTAGCCTTGGGAAGCCCTAGTTGGTTCTTTTGGTTTGAGTCCCACATTCATGCTTGGAACATGGCACCGGGGGGATTGGCTGAAGAGAGACTTAGCTCAGCCAATCTACAGTCAAGTGGAACGTGGTAGTCCCATATTGGGTTGGTTTTTGTATTCATTAATAAGATTTTCTTTCCTTGGTATTTTATGAGCAAATGTATTGGATAATATGTGGCATTCATGATTGTTGTATCCTCATTATTTTTTTTGTTTATAGGTTGGTTATGAATGTGTTTTCTGAGAGTGAAAATGTATGGTTCTGTTGTAGGCTCGAAATGTCTACCTCAACATCAGGGAAAACCACCCAGTCAGGACCTTAGAAAGATCCTTTTCCATTTGGATTGGTGGCTCCGACTAGGATTGTGGGACTAGTTTCCCTTAATATAAATGATAAGAATGGATGAAGTATGTATGTGTGAGATTTAAGATTAATGAAACTTGAGTATAAATAAATATATAAATTGGCTATTAATCTATCTATCCCAGGAAAGCTTAATCTGTATATGTGAACTAAATATATTTTCATAAACAAAAAGACAATATAAATTATCTAATGATCATGAAGTTAAAACAACAAATGATAGCTAAAATTTAATCAAATAGTTAAATTAAATTAAATTTGCGATAAAACTTTATTATATATTAATTATATTATATATAATTAATATATATATATATAATTTCGTTGCTTGTACATACAGTATATGATTTACATCGTACATGAAAATAGTGAAAAATGTAAGATCGCTTTCATTCATGCATGTAATAAACATAAATCAAGTAACCATTTAACTCATAAAACAAAGGAAAATAAATAGATAATATTACCCGATGTATTATGACTCTACTCATGAGAAAAAAGTATCGGTCCAACCTTCTATTATGATTACTTGAGCTACAGTGGTCTAAACAAAATGTTTCTTCACAAAATTCAGAACCTCTTATCCATTCTTACGAAGGGGATTTATATTTTTTAAACAAAATGCAAATATAGAAAAGCAGAATAAAAGTTTGGAGTGGTTTAAACAAACATCACATGAAATAAAAGCATAAGACAATTTTAGATTTGGTTTCAACAACCCAACAAAGATTTTGAAGAATATTGCTCTCCCATGCACTGTTGCAATTCATAGATATATGTCATAGGTTTCAATTCGGGTGGAGCCCGTGGTTGAATGCGCATCTGACCAGTGAATATCGCGTCCCTGAGTACTGGCAGCATATGAGTAGTCATGTTGGATAAACACCTCAATATTAACCATTGACTATGAGGTTTAACTAAGAAATGCCAATGGCATTATAAGTTAACCTTTGACAAATTTTCAATTTCATCAGCCTTCTTCTTTGATAACTCTTGCCATGTCTTGGTTAATAATTTAATATCAGGAAGAGTTCCCTCTGGGAAGTCTTGAATAAGGTTGGCCTTCATTAAATTGTCACTGATAGATTCAGTGAGGTCATTAGAAATATCCCTTACACTAAATATTGTTGTCTTTGCATGTTTCAGTCTGATTTCCCAATCTTAGAAGACTATCTCCTTTTGTGACTCTTCAATTGTAGGGAGATTGGTTGATCTCCTTTCAACACTTTCTTGCCAATTTATATAACCTAACATTTTCTCCTCAATTTCATCAAATTATGCCCTTAGATCGGACATGGATTCACTAATGTATTGGTTTCTTGACATAAATCATGGATAATGGCTAATTTTTTATAGAAATAAATGGTTTGTTGAACAAGGAGAGTATTTAATCATTCTGCTTCCTTTTCAAATTTAGCCAATTCAAGATTAACCCTTAAGTATTCAATACTTTATTGTAACTCTTGGATTTGAGTATCTAGAGTTCTAAAATCATATTCATGTTGAAGCTTCAAGGCATCAAAATTTTGTTGAAGTTCGGCAAGTTGTGCTTGCCACTATTGAGCAATAATCTACTTCTCGTTGTCCATACCCTGTTCCAAGTGCATGATTATTTCATCCTTTTCTCTCCTAAGTTTTTGTACTTTGGTGTCTTTATCTATGGTGGCAGAAGCATATGCTCCTGCAAACTATGAGAACCTCCTAAGATCCTTTGCAGGAGTAGAATGAGAGCCTTTCCACGCCACTTGAAATGAATTATCTTCATGGACTAAGGCCTGGGTTTGATCAGCCCTTCTTCTTTTTCTTTGTCATTTTACAACATCTTTATGTTGTAGAATGTAAAATATGTCGAGAGGAGGAATCTCTTCTACCATAAAAAAAACCTCGAAGGTCGAAAAATTCAGGTTGATTTCTATATCATCAGTGTCCAAAGGCCTATCAGAAGTCCCAATAATAAATGGGGTTTTTTTTCTATAGTTTCAGCAGTATGTGAAACTTTCTCCTACAATGGAGTCTTCAGACTTTGATGCTCTGTTTCTTGAATGACTTGATTGAATTGTTCCCATATTGCATCCATTTTTTTCTCTGTCAAAGTTTCCTCAACCTTAGAAGAGAAGGAAGTACCTATCTCTTTTGTCTAAGAAACATTAGGAACCTATCATAAAATAGCCAATACTTTACCATGTTCTATTTTTCGTTGATGGAGCTTCAATAAATCCATAGGCAAGTGAGCAATCCTTTAATCTATGTACCGATTAAATTAATTTATCTCCTCTGAAGTTAATTGTGCTACTGCTAATTTCACAAACATCGAATAGGCAGAGAATGATTCAAATAAGTCATCAAATTTATTTGGATCATGCATAAATTTCTTGATACTAGAACGTGCAATGGCATTCTTGGCAGTTCCCTTAGGATCATATTTCGTGTTCGGAATAGTTGGGAATTTTAAACTCTAGATCTCTTCAATCTCAATACCAACATGTTTATAACTATCTGAAGTATGCACACCACATTGAAAAGGAAAAGTAGGACACATTGTCTTTTTAGCATGATTTAGGTCCTTTGAAAGACCATGTCCTACGGTCTGGTAAGTTATTTCATGGGCTAGAAGTTTATCAAGGATGTAAAGGGGAAAAACATGGATTTGTGCAAGACTACCAAAGATCCAGACATAAGTGAATGATTATTCTCCAAACCAGTTACCAATTGATAGAAAATCATTATTAGATTCAGGATAAAACCCTAGGGACTTTCTTATCGAAGACACTTTGGTAGATGGGCATCATTACTCCATGGAAAATTTTATAGAAATTAGGGTGAAATTTTGATTCCCAGAGTATGTCATGATAAATATGGATAGGTGTAGGATCTTCTACAGTCCATTTCCCTCCCATAGAAGTAAAATCATAGGTGAAACAGATGCCATCCATTATATAGCCACTCATATAAAAAGGGGGAACTACATTCTCTGAAAAAAAAAAAAATTCTCCTATAATTCATGATTTGAGTGGTTGTACTATCAGACAATATATTTCCCCAATCCATAATATATCCATCAGAGGCTTTATCAATGAGTGGTACCCATTAGTTGGAGATTTTTTGTGTATTATGGTAACCATAGATCCTACACATCATAGTGGCTATTTGACAGTATGGACCGGTAAGGGAGGCAGCATAATACATACCCTTATCTTCTCTCTTATGTTTGTTAGGATCTCTTCTCTAGTTTCTAATGGCCTCTGATTGATTCTCATTCTCCTTCATGAACTTATGTATAAAAATCTTGTCATATTTTTGTTGAGGTTGTGGCAGATGATACATTTTGCTCAAATAACTGCTAGTAAATGACCCA
Organism: Pinus taeda; assembly: GCA_000404065.3. NCBI lineage: Eukaryota > Viridiplantae > Streptophyta > Pinopsida > Pinales > Pinaceae > Pinus > Pinus taeda. Next base: position 6,975 of record APFE031326896.1, read on the forward strand.
ATGATTGTCTGCTTCTGAGTCATGAAATTCCTATATGCAATATTCATATGATAAATAACCCATTTAACCATATTTGTATAAGGTGTAATGTTGGGTCATGTTGCAAACTTATGTAGGAATGAATTGGCAACGTCATTGTAGGTAGTTTTAGAGACAAGGATAGAGTCATCAATTGTAGTTGTTTTCTCTTTTACATTGGGTCCTTAATCTTCAAAAAGCTTATAAATAGATTCCCAAGAGGAGCTTCCAGCATCTGGAGTACAGGTCGTATCCGAGAATAATGCAGGCATTTCAAAAGCTTCAGGTGGAGGAGCGACCAATTGTTGTTGAACAACGGGTTTCTTCCTCGTTTTAGCCACCTTAGACATTTGTAATGAATTTTTGCTTGTCAGGATTGGCCTGCAATGGAGAATATAAGAATAAGCATAAATTCCTTAACCATAGAATTATTTTAGAGCAAATAACTACTTTCCATGATGATTTATGTCTTTATGAGCAAATCCTGGAGACATCAAGTTGCAATAATTAAATCATTTAAAACTTCAAAAAATCATAAATTCATTGATTTCGACCATTAAATGATAAATGTGTATTCACATGGGCTCTACATATGTCAGCATATCGGAGGATTTTTATCAAGGAAATCTTACAAACACACCTTTAAAACTTGCGATATCCTTACCTTCCGATAGGCATTATTCAAAGATATAACGATTACATGTTGTGAGCAGGAAGAGGCATCAGAGGTTTTGTATCGGGGATTCAATATCGAAGATTTTAAAAGAGTGCTTCCTGATATAAAATTTATGATATGGATAGGAGGCGAATATCGGAGGCTAGTGGATATCGGAATATTAGAGGATTAAAGTGGTGCTTGCTCTTAAAGTTCTGATATGTGGAAGCTCTGATATACTTACGTGGCAGTCTTATGGGGCCAGAATTTGCTTTATTATATCCATAAAGTCATGTACATATAAACTTAGACTTAATAGTATCGGAAAGTTTTATCGTGACTTTACTACAAGTAATGTTGCGGTATTTAAATGTTCCGATAGAATTCTTATGATAATGCATTTTAAACAAAATCCTATTGGGTTATTTGAAAGTATTATATTAATGAGGCTAATCTCCGATATGAAAGCTCTGATAAGGGAGATGTTTTTATTCAAGGTTTTTTTTGTGATAAAAACTAAAAATTGCCTTATGTTATTAGAACTAAGAAGCTTTATCAATTTTAAAGGGCCCCCATTATTTATTATTTCAACTATCATAAAAATTAATGGGGAGTTGTTGATTACTACAATAATTGGTGACATACTAGGTGAAACAGTTATCTCTATAAACATAAATGAAATTTTAACTTCTAAAGAAAAAAACTTAGAAAGGTAAAAATAATTGAAGTTTTGATTGGTAAAGATTACTCTGAAGGAAATAACTCATTATTTTTAAAATAACCTCATAACTTGTTATTGATGAAAACCTTTATTTTCTTTGTCAGACATTTAATCAATTATAACGATAAATTTTAGAACTATAGAAGCTTAGCTTTTAAGATAGACTTTTTGTCACTGGTAGAGCTATTGTTGTTAGCAGGCATCCATAGCCTCAACAGGGTTACCATTTAACCAAAATGTACCAGTATCCCATCCACTTATAGTAATATTTTTAGAGGTATTATTTTTTCTTTTAAAATTTTTGTTTTAAAGCTTATTTGAAAGCCATTGTCCTGGCTTGGTAACCAAATGATGACAATGACATTCACGGGTTATAATGATATTGAACAAGGCAGCTCGTGATGAGACCTCTTGTCTTATAGTTTTGGAACCACAAACCATTATCCTAGTTTGGTGACCAGTCATGATAAAGTCAATATCATTGGTTTCCTATGATCATGGTAAGTCGGCTCCTGATGAGACCTCTTATCTTTCAAGTTTTATATATTTTTGAATTACACTCTAAAAAAAAAAAATAGTGGATGGGGAGGTATATTCACTCCTTATGTGTCATGGATGACAAATTGAAGCCAAAAGATGCTAAAAAATCAAAATAGTCTTCACTTTTTAAAGAAAACTTTTCATGACCAATCATAGGACAACTTGATTTTTTAAAGTTTCAAGTTATGAAATATTTACAACTTGATGGATATAAAGATTTCAGAGATTTGTAACATATGTAATACTAAACTTCAATGTTATAATTCCTTTCTAACAATTCTCCTTTAATTAGTCACTTTTCATGTAAATGATGATAGACCCCAATATGAAGTCAAAAGAGCATAGTCTAATTATTAGTAAAGCTAAAGACACCAATATATACATGTGATTATTTACATATTTTACACGAGGATAGATATCCTTAAGAAAAATATTTTTTCAAAACAAGCCCATTAACGAGAAGAGAATCCCTCTTTCCCTATAATTCTTGAAGGATAAAGGTTGATGGGCCTAGTTTCTCAATAATATGAAATGGGCCTAGCCATAACTTTTGGAACTTTGTGTGTTTGCCTTTTTCGTCATGGGCTTTGTCCCATTTCAGAACTAAGTCACCAATTTCAAAAAAAAAAATATTAATTGAATTTGCATCAAATGAAGATTTAACGAATTGTTGGTGATGGGTATGAACTTGTCTAGCTTTATCTCTTTCTTCTTCTAACTTAAGAATTTGGGAAATCCTTAATTGTAAAGCAAAAGAAGTTTTTTCTTCAATAGATTGCACTAGCGCTAGTGAAGGAAGAGCAAGAATAGGAGGTAGGATATCTTCTTTTCCATAACCTAATTGAAAAGGAGAAGTTCCTACAGAGACCTTTTGGGTGATTCTGTCAGCCCATAAAGCAAAACTAGAGCTTTGTGCCAATTTCTTTGATTTTGGTCAATTGTTTGCTTTATTATCCTAATGAGGTTTTTATTAGTATACTCTGCTAAGCCATTTCCTTGAGGTTAATAATTTTGCAGAATATTTGAGTTTAAAACGTCTTTTAAAGAAAATTCAATAAAACCAAACTTCGTAATAATAAATTCAATAATGTTTCAGAATTGGCCACATTTGTATTGCTTCCACCCATTTGGTAAAATAATCCTTAGCATTCAATATGTATTTATGTTGCTTAGAATAGTTAGGAACAATCTCACCATTTATGTTCGGTCCCCATTCATCAAAAGGTTTCTCATGTTAACTAGCTGCAAAGGTAAGGATGGTTTCTTTTGTCTCCTTGAAGTAGATTAGCAGAGTTTGCATTTTCTGAAATAGGCATGAGTGTCCTTAAATAAATTTGGCCAATAGTATCCAGCCTGCAAAATCTTATGAGCAGTGGTGTCCCCACTGTAGTGTCTACTAGCTGGTCCATCATGTGGCTCCTGCAAAACCTTTTCTGCTTCATATTTTTCTAGACATCTTAACAAAACAAAATCATAATTTGTTATAAACAAGACATCATTGACAAACTGATATTGATTAGCTTTAAGTCTGAGATCTTTTTTATTTTTGTAATTGAGTTCCAATGGAGCATAACCAGTTAAAATAAAAAATATAAAAAAAAAATCGGCATATTGAGATCCAGTGTCAATAGGGCATACCTCTGTGATTTGAACATTATTACATGAATCTTCATCAACCGAAGTGTCATAAGCTCCAATAATTAATCTGAAAAAACCTTGACCCCTTGCTATTTTCGTTGATTTAATATCTAGGTCATATTCATGCAGGGCAGTAACCCAATTTTATCTTTTCTCTCCTAATTCCTTCTGGATAAGCAATTGCCTGACTGTAGGGAATGGGAAAAATAATTTATTATGAGATTTTAGGAAGAAAGGCCTGAAATGTTTTATGGACTTAAATATTACAAAGGCTTGTTTCTCAACCTCTGAATAATTTAGTTCAACTCCTTGTAAATTGGAACTAGGCCTCAACTTGTTGTTCGTTGGGTTGTGTTAATAATGTTGCATAGGATTGTTCGAAAAAAAAAAAAACAAAAAAGAAAAACGAAAAAACGAAAAAACAAAAACAAAACAAAACAAAAACAAAACAAAACAAAAAAACAAAACAAAACAAAAAACAAAAACAACAACAACAACAACAACAACAACAAAAACAAAAAACAAAAAACAAAAACAAAAAACAAAAAACAAAAAACAAAAAAAAAACAAAAAACAAAAAACAAAAACTTGGGAGTTGATAACGAAGGAGTTTCTATGATTGTTTGTTTGATTGACTCAAATGCTTTTCTTTCATTCAGTCCCCATTTGAAAATTGATTTCTTCTTTATCATGGTTTGTAAGGGTAATACAATTTGAGAGAAATCTGGGACAAATATTTTAACAAAATTAGTCCCCCCAAGAAAGGATTTCATGGATTTTTTGTTGTCTGGTAAGGATATTTCAGATATCGCCTTGATTCTATCTGGATATATGCATATTCCTTTTTAGACATAATAAATCCTAGAAGCTTACCTTCGCTAAGGGCTAAAAATGACTTTTTAGGATTTAAGGAGATTCCAATAATTTTACATCTTTCAAAGATCTGTTTTAAATCATGCAAATGATTACTTCTCTGTTTAGAATAAATTGTAATGTCATCTAAATACACTACAACTATATTATTAAGCAAACCTCTGAAAGCAATGTCCATGGCTCTTTGGAAAGTAGCTCCATCATTAATCATCCCAAAAGGCATTTTTTGATAAGCATGCGTTCCCCACTTGGTTCTAAAAGTAGTTTTCAGTCTATTCTAGGATCTTATTGTAACCTGAAAAAACATCTAAGAAAGACATTAGCTTAGAACCAGCAAAAGATTGCCAAATTTGTTCCATTGGAGGCAAAGGAAAGTTATCATTTTCACAAGCTTTGTTTAAATTTCTAAAATCTATACAAATAAGAATATCTCCATTCTTCTTTCTAACCAGCACAAGATTTGAGACCCACTTGGAATGTATGACTAGGAAAATGATTTTGGCTTTGAGAAGCTTATTTAATTCAGTCTTAATATGGGCTTTCAAGTTAGGGTGAATCTTCCTCAACTTTTGTTGAATTGGCTTGACATCTGGAAGCATAAGAATGGTGTGTTGAATGATAGATGTATCATAAATTTTAAGATCATCATAATTCCAAGTAAATACTTCCTTGTATCTTTTCAATAGATGAATGAAAGAAAATCTCTCATCTGGTGAAATTCCAAGGCCTAAATTGATGTTCTAAGGCTTATGATCAGATCCGAAGTTAGCCAATTCAAATCTCAAAGTATAACTTTGAAGCTTGCAATTAGTTACTTTTTAAAATCTATCTTTCACATCATATGAATCTTCCAATTTTACTACAGGTTTGGGTAAAGAATTTTCCTCAGAAGATTTCTTCAACTGCTTGTCAGGCTCACCTTCATCAATAATTTGGTCAAAGTAAGACCCTTCTGATGTTAGAAAACTTAATATTTCATTTTAATCATCAAACACATGCCAATTAATTATGTTGTCTGGGATAGAGGGGCGAAAAATCAATTCGATTGAAAAGCTATCAAGGCTGGAATCCTCAGGTGGAATGAGTTTGGAAGCAGCGTTTTCTAGGAGGTCAGCACTAGCATTCTATATTTTTGGGATAGGAACTATATTGAATGCAGGGAAATGGCAAGTTAGGTCTTGGATCAAAGATTGATAATGCTTAAGGTGACCAGAAACACAATGGATGTTGTTTGTAACTTGTTTGATTACAATTTCTGAGTCACCAAAAACTTTAAGGTAATTGATATCAAGACTAATGGCTTTTTGTAAACCTTGTACCAATGCTTCATATTCAGTAATGTTATTGGTACATTCAAATTCCAATCTGCAAGCTAGCACAGTGTTTTCTCCATCAGGGTTTACTAAGATGCAACCAGTTCCTTTACCTTCATTAGGTTTCGATCCATCAAAATAAAGAGTCCAAAATAAACTATCATGCTTATTTACAAGGTTTTCTACAATATTAATACACTTATATGAATTTGTTTGGGAAAAAAATTCAATTTGAGATGAAATAGAATCAACTAAAAAGGGAGATTCTTGTGCTTGAAATTTTCCAAAGAAAGATTCAAAAGAGTAACCTCCAAGAATGTTGTTTGTAAATACTACTGGTTCGTTTTCCTCATTAAAATCAATCGCTAAATATTTCATGTGTTTCTCCCTATCGACACGAATTTGATTAGGTTTTCCATTGTAGGGAATCCACATGTATGACCAATCAGTTGCAAAATAACCATGTAGTTTTTTAGACCAATATCTACTTAGAATAAGACCATAGAATTCAAGAATGTCTACAACTAATATATCTATTATTTGACAAACCTTTGAATTGGAAGATAATTTTATTAAAACAAAATTTATTTCTCCCAAAACTTTGACTTTGGTGCGGTCTAATTGAACAATCTGAAAAATAGATTTATGTGGTGAAATATTTAATTTAAGACATACCGCATAAGGCATGACATTTGATGGTGCACTAGAATCTACTAGACAATTGTGAACATTCTTATTGAAATTTTCAAAAGTCAATAAAAAGGGAAGAGTGTGGGAATTTGATCTATATCCAATTAGAATGGCATCTGATGGGTCAATTTTATCTGAAGAGACAATAGTAGGTTTTCCTTTCCCTTTTGATGCCTTTGCAGTGATAGCAGTAGGAAATGGAGATGCAGGAACTACATTCAATTCTTTAAGTAAAAACTTATATTGTTGTTTTAATTTGCTAACCTTATAAAGGGAAATGTTGGCTTTGACCTTTTTCATGTCTTCTGCAATATTATACTCCATAGTATCAGAGATTATCAAAGTCTTATATGAAGAAGGAGATTTGGAAGTAGTTGGAAGAGAATCTGAAGTAGTAGAAGACTTCTTAACTATACCCTTTTCTTCAGTAGGAGCAGGATACTTATGCTTTTGATTTGTTGTAGAAGCATCAGCAAGTCCCTTACTTCTATTACTTACCGGTAAGGTTTCTTCTTCTTCTTCATTTTCTAAGGTAGTTAGAATGAAATCCCATAAACCATGAGCTTCCGCTAGTTCTTCCTCTTGGGATTCTTCAGCAGATAAGGTTGATTCTTCCTCTTCGTCATCTTGGTCAGATTCTGCATTTGTTATAATGGTAGGTGGTTGTGACTATGATGGTTGATTCCTTTTGAAAGGCTGAAATGACTTTTTAGAAGATTCAGCTACTTGCTTCTTAATCCCTACCATTTCGTATACATTGTCTTCAGAACCTTTTGTAATCCTTCCAAGTCGAAAGGACCTTTGGGGGCTTTCTTCTTGGATTCATCTTTAAAAGAGACCTTCTTGGTTTGTTTTCTTTCTTTAGGGAAGTTTTCTTCTCAAGAGCAAGGATTCTCTTTTCCATGGATAGATATTATTTCATGTTATCAAGCAATATTGTTTTATTGGCTCTATCTACGAACATAGCAATGTTTGAAGGAAGAGAAGAAATATACAATTCAATCTGTACATCAGTTCCTGGTCTGGAAATGTATGGGATTTTATTCAACAATTTGTTGAATCTAGAATTAAAACCTTTAATTTTTTCATTTGGGTTGACCCTAAGACTTGATAAGTCATTAATTAAAGTGGCAATTGTTTGTTCATCAACAAATTTTAACAAAAATTGTTCTTAAAACATATCCCAATTGTTTATTGACCCGGTAGGAAGGGAAAAATACCAGGATTCTACAGATCCTTCAAATGTGTATGGGAAAAGTCTGACAACACAATCTTCTTCTGTGACTCCATTCAAATTGATGGTTAACATGAAATTGTGAGGACGTTCCTCTATAGGGAGGCCATCATCAGGATTAAACTTAGGAAGCCATATTTCTGGATGTTTGGGAAGAGGGCATAATGGAGGAGTCATTTGTATTTCCCCAGGGTTGTTCCATGGTATATTTTCCATTCTGGGAATATTAGGAATAGAGGAAGTTGCAGAAGATGTGGAGACTAGAATCTTCTCCTATAGTGGTCCTAATTATAACAACACCAGTTGTTTGTGGCTGAGGAATGTAGATGGATGGGACGAGAGGATGATAAGAGGAAGACAAAGGGGTAGAGGAAGAAGCAGGACAAACAGAAGGAGTATGAGGTGGAGATGATGATGTAACCTCACTAGCAGAAGAGTAAGTCTTAGAGGTACTTTTCTTTCTCCGATAAGTGGGTAATGGGAATTAAAAAGGTTTAAATCCAAGTTTTTTACTCTAGGATCTAGTTAATAAACCAGAAGATTGTAAGGATGAAGAAACACTTCCTTTCGATATATCAGTTTGGACATATTTGTCTCCAGAAATGGAAATTTCCTCCAATTTTTGAATCAAAGTCTAAACTTCAGGGGGCTCTGTAAGTACTTGAGTGGAAATTTGACCAACTAACTTTGGAAGCGTTCTAGGAGTTTTGGTGGTTGTTTGAACAACTTCAGATCTTGGGTTAGAATATTTGGAATGTGATATAGAAGTTGGTGGTGATTTTGAGGGAGACTGACTCTTAGAATGACCTTTTAATTTAGGATTGGATATGCTTTCCATTCATAATCTGAAGGCCCTCCTTCTAGCACAAAAAATGTTATAGGCTTTGTAATACCCTCCTCCCACATCTACCCAAGCAATCGACCAACCGGGCTAAACATGTGATGAGAGGCCACTATGATATGATTCAACCTCCTAAGTGACATTAAGGAAGTGGAACCGACGGAAACAAAACATACAAACATTCAACATCAGCTTCGAGACCCTCAAGAACCAATCCAACAATTCAAATAGCTTGCCCTTAGGTCCCACTAAACTTTTGGACAGCTTAATCTTCAGTCGCTCTCATGCTATAGGCATGAAAGTGTCCAGAAACCTAGAGTCGCTCTCACAGGCTTGCTTGCCAGTGTCTAGAGACTCATTTAGTCAGTGTTATGCCAGCGTCCCCAAGATTTGAGCCACTTCTTCAAGCCGAGAGCCCAAGTCACTGCCTAGAATTGAACCATCTCTTCGTAACAGTAAAATAATATGGAAATGACAATACTAAAGCAAATACTTATTTAAGGCCTTGACTAGACCCCTAGTAACCATGACAGACATTTCGTCAAACATATCACTAATATGTAAACTACAAGTGTAATTAACATATCAGAGCATAGGGGTCTCATACTTATTTGAGATTCTCCATGAAGCATTGATGCCTCAACACATCAACTACCATTCCATCCATTAGTTCATAGATTCATTGATCATTCAATTACAAAAAAACATGATAAAATCCATACATAATAGTGGTCATAAAACAAATACATAACTAGCATAATAGTAGCAGCAATACTAATGAAATTATAGCCATATAGACCTCATATAATCAGTCAAAATACTTATAGAAATACAAGGACAAATAGCCTTTCACTAACGATGAAAAATCAAAACCCAGGATGGGACTTCCACGTTCCACCCGACCATAGAATGGTTGAGCCAAATCTCTCTTCAGCCATTCACCCTCATGTCATATTTCGAACATGAATCTGGGATATCATAGAACACATTAATCAAAACTCATACAGGGCTTCCAAAGACCATCCATCTCAACCCATCAAATAGTGATTCCATGTTGTCTAGGTAAATCCTCTGTGTGGATAGAGACAATCCCTCTATCCCAATGAATGGGACTAGCAACCTAAGTGACAATCTACTAGACGCTTTCCTAAGTTAGAATTGAAATGAGAGACGAAGAAGATGGCCTACCTCATTATGATGCTATCAAGTCGTCCTTTGTTGAAGACCTTGAACCACTTGCGTCACGGGTTCATTCCTACTACTCACAACGTTTATGCACCTGCACAAGAGATCAAGACACAACAAAGCATGCAAATACAAATAGCATATTCAAAAGTAACCTACTTAACAGATCAAGGAGCGTTAAGCTAAATGATACATGAACATACACATTTAGGGAAAATGAACCACCAGTTGTATACTAATAGAATAAAAGAGGAAGCATACAACCAAGCCTTGATGTCAATAGGCTCTCCCTGAATGAATGTCCAAGTTCAAGCTAAGCTCTCCAAGCACTCCTTCTCCAAGCCAAATGAGTAGCATATAGGCACAATCTTAGCATAAGGGTGCAAATAGACATAGACTAACTATTTGGAAATGGGAGAGGATGAATATATAGGTAGGGAAAGGGAGTTAGGATCTCTCCAAAGATAGGAGTAGGCCCTCATCTCAAGGAGGTAGCTCATAGGAATAATACCAAGAGGCCAAGTTGGGAGAACTCGACCTTATCTACATTGAACAACCTCTAGCTCGCTGCTCTGGAAGCTTCTAGACCACGAACCTTCTCATCCTCTTTGGGAAAATTGCCTTTTGGGATCATCGTGGTTATATAAGCAAACAGAGTGATGCCATCGTAGGTCAAGTATAATGCAACATGCGACCATCGCAGTTTTTAGTCTCATAAGAGCGATGATGCTCAAATTAGGGTTTAAGAACTATTTTTTCAGGGAAAGCTCAAGGAATTTTCCAATCAATGTCAAAGGGAGGATCTGAGCTGTTGTTGTAGTGGCTACAACCACCCTCCAAAAATTTTCCTTATCCTATTTTGGAGTCTCCCTACCAACCTTACACAACACTTTGTCTTGCTTCGTCAAGTACTCAAGCTTCAGTGTTTTCCTCGCGCAAAGGCAGCATGTCGATCACAGTTGATCCATTCCCCTCATACGCTGCTTACTTGGACTTGGTCCAGCTACAAGCTGAGCAGCTTCAACTTGAAAATTGCGCATTTCTCGAGGGAAACTAGCCTTCCCTCTAGGAATTGCGCAATCCTCTCTGACAGCCTGCTAGGCTCCAGGATTGCGCAATCCTACCAGCCAACCCTCCCAGCAGGATTTGCACAAATTTTCCCAGCAACAGGCTGTTCAGCCCAAGATTTACGCAAATTTGGATAGTAGTCAGCTGCTCTGCCCAGAAATTGCACAAATCTCCTGGGTAGCCAACCCAGCTCCAAGCCATAAATATGCATTTTTCTCCAGCAGTTGAGCAGTCTCTTGCATGTGCAGTGGAGTTGACCAGTTCCCTCCGGCACTAAGAAAAGAAGACTTGCATGCATGGGTTGCTTCTCCCAAGGCAACATGCAAAGGCATCCCTTGTTTCTTGGATCTATGTTTAGCAGTTGGGGTTACATTTAAGGAGAAATTATGATATCTCCCACCAAGTGTCGCTTCCCTTAGATTCGTGGCATGCACTTTACAACCTCGGTGTTATCAAAACTCATCAACCGGACGCTGCAGAGCTCATTCCTCACATCAAACTTGCATCTCTAACATCCCACATCACATCTAGGAGCAATCGACACATTTAGATCAATTGTTTTGGGGTAAGCCCGCTTCCCATGCCTTGTGCTACATTTCTATCATTTTTTGTGTTTCGCTTGTGGGAGTATTGTTTGCTTGATTTCTTTGAACGCTTATTATCGTTTATATATATACTAGCTTGTCCTAGATCTATTTTATTTTTTATTTCTATCTCACTACTTTCGCATGCATGAACCTGTTTCGCACGGACGTTCGCCCAATGGGTGAACTGTCTCACCCACATGCATGTTGATCTGTTTGTTGAATCTTTCATTCATGTTTTGCATGCACTGTAAATCACTTCTGCTATCACTTAGTGCTGCCATGCATTTACTATCTTAGTTGCTTTCATATGCCCAACGGCGAGTCAGGCCAACCTTGGCCTGGACTCTACCTTCACCGAGGCTACATTGCACAATCTAGGGAAGGAAGGCTCACCTTCCTCTCCATATTTGCGCATTCCTATCTAGCACTGGCCTCCAGGACTATTTTTTGCATTTCTAGAGGACAATGGCTTCTTGGCCTAAGAAATTGTGCAAATCTGTCCCTGGGCCAACAATCCTTCCCAGCTGGAATTGCGCAATCCCAGCAGCCAGCAACTAGAATGGACTGTGCATTGCACATTTCCAGCAGTCATTCAGTCTCCCAGTAGCCCAGACTATCCCTTGTGTAGTCTTGGCAGTCGATCTTCTTACCTCCCACCCAAAATTGTGCAACCTTCATGATCATTCACCCGGGTATGTTGCAAGTTAGTTCTCATGTTCATTTTAGTTTTTGGCTGACAGATTTCTTGCCATAAGTGTTGCACTATCTCCAGGTATTGCAGGTGTTCATCTACTTCTCAAAAGTACATGTACAATGGTTTCTAGGAAAGCATAGTCAAGGACACCATTCAAAGCACACTTGGGGATGCAGTTGATCAAGTGTCTATGAGCTTGCCTACTCACGAAGACATCGAGATGTTCATAGGAAAGGACATCAAGATATGACAACAACAACATCACAGTGAGCGGCATCATGAACAGCAGCTGAAGGCAGCATACCAAATGCAACGAATGCAAGAGGAAGGTTGTTGACAACATAAAGGCAGAACAAAGTTGCGAGCTCAAGCAGATCCACTGATGATCCGGATTTAAACAGGAACGCAATAAAATACAGAGATAACCATATACACAAAGATGCAGCGGAAATAATACTTCATTTCATTACTGGAAAATACCGAAATCTACTTACAACCAAAATTGGAAATAAACCAGCTAGGGCGATGGTAGCTTATCTCTGAGAAGAGATGTGCGACTACATGCCTCTGAACTGTTCCGAACTGTGTTACAATGAGGCTCGAAGGCCTATTTATTGTTGAG
>APFE031326896.1:22526-63020 GCA_000404065.3 Pinus taeda
CGCGTATGATAGCTCGTTAGAAAGATCTATCCGAGAACTACCATTGTTGGAACGGGCAACATCGGTCCATTCGATGGATCCATGTTTCCCCTGGATTCCCCAAAAAACGTTGTTTAGGGCCTCAAAACGACTCCGGAAGTTCAGGACCCAAAAAATTGCTAAAAATAGTAAGTTGTGCTACAATTAAGGAAACTGAAAATGCTGAAAGAGACAATTGTGGGGGTCCAAATGGGATAGGTGGGTGGCCACCAACATCCACCTGGATCAACTGATAATGAAAGAAACTTTGGAGACTCAGGCTATGAGTTGACGGCGCGGCATGAAGGTTGCGCGAAGACAGAGAATGGAACAAAGAAGGAGTTGCATGTGCTGAAGCAGCAACTCAAGGAAAAACATTAAATTGCATAAATAGACAAATGTGTTGTAGTAGGATTAGGAACAGCCATGGGTGCAACATGCACTGACAGATGAAACTGCACTGATACAAGTTAAAGATCCATCCCAGTAGCTAACATGGAGTAGACATGGTGAGTAGTGTTGTTGATCGCATGCAAGGGATTTAGTAGCATGCATGCCATTGTGCGCATGCATGCAACCCAACTCATTCAACACACTCACCAAGGCAAAGAAAAGAAGCAATTCCAACTAGAGCTGAACATGTACTTCAACAAGTTGATGCGCATGACCACTAGCACACACTTGAAGATCAACATGAACACTATGCATTAGTGTGTTTCCAGTTCAACCGTACCCAAGAAGACCATGCGCGTGTTAGTAGATGAGTTGGATGAACAGGCCAAACCAATGCACCAGTTGCAACGGAGGCAAGAGTTCACTTCAGCAAGATGTCACCATGAGGTGCATGCACGCCATCGCGAACGACCAAGCTTGGCATAAACTCACCACCTTCACTATCAAAAGCATGTCAAAGAGGTTGCCTCATCACAGTGGACCATGTGTCAGTGATGTCTTGCAAGGCTTACTTAAGCCATGTTGTCTCACATGAGTACATGTGCATTGTAATGTTGATTCATGCCAAGTGTAAGTCAAGTGTCAATGGTTGGATGTAACAGTCATAGAGTAGGTGAAGAGTCATGAGGGTAGTTGAACTGTCACAAAGGTGAATGTCAAGGGTCACCCTTTGTTGTAAATAGTCCCTCATAACTCATTGTATAGGCTTTTGGTCAGCCAAGCTTCTACTAAGATTATCTTGAAGAAGGCTTGGCTCGTATTGTAATGCGCTTTGACTTCTCCACTGCACCAAGCTAGTACATCTCTTTGGAGGAGCAAGCAGATGTGGATGTAACATTCCAATATTGGGGCAAGCAGGTTTACATGGATGTATTATATGATTGTGACTTACACTTCTTTATATAATAAGAGCCAGTACATTTTCATGCATATCTTGTTATTATAGTTGGACTACTTTGGTTGCTTTAATGGTATATGTTGTTTAAATTAGTACTTGTGTATGAACCAATTCACATGCAATTATATGAATCTTGTTGTTAATGTGTTGCATATGTTGTTAATGTTGTCATCGTCCTTATCGGCTGCTCTGTCGGACATTAGACATACCTTTCACTTGATCCTTGCTATAACAACCATCACACTCGTCTCAGACTGATCCGTGAGTGTTGTACGTGTTATCTTACCTTGTATGATGTGATTGCTGCATCCGAGTGGACTGCTCCATCTGAAGTTATGCATGTCCTTTATGTTGTGTGTTCCTAGCCGAGTTGGGACTGATCCCTTTCAACCTGGAACTCACCTTCACCTCCTTCCCCTTTCAAAGTGTTGGAACCTCTCATTCACCTTCCTTGACTCACTGCATCAGTCACACCCTTGCTACTGACAGAGTTATCTTACTTGCCTCTATGTGACATCGCAGTCAAGGCATTACCTTATGACCCAATGTTGGGATTCCTACACCAAACAGTCTAAGGTATAAATGGGCTTCTTACCGGGAGATCCCCTTGACATGTTGGCAGGTCTAGCACCGTCAACATTTCTGGAGCTAGAAGGAGGGCCTGATGACAAGCATTGCCTTCTCATCCAGTTTTGAACCTTTGCATATCTTTCATGGAGTCTTGCGCTCTTCTTCCCCCAAGGTGTTTTTCGAATCATGAAGATGTCTCCATCTCGGGGAAGCTTTTCAATCTCTTGTCCACTCACATGTATGATGGTGAAGGCGAGTGGCTTGGCCTAAGCATTTACATAACTTTCTTTCCATGATTCATGAGGAAGATGAGTTTTCTGACAAACAGGTCGGTTTGCTACTTGCAAACACACTTCGTGAATCTCCATTTCATTGGGTGCTTAGCCTACCGATTGACACCGTGCACTCATTTGAGCACTTATGTGATCTTATTGAAGACACGTTCTATCATTTTGATCCATACCATCTTGACCAGAAATTGTTACAGCAATGGAGGGCTCCACATGAATCCGTTATTGATTTTTGGCAGCGCTTCAGTGACTTGTAGTTTCAAGCTCCGAGGAGCCATATGAAATTTTCTTATCTTTGGGACCCGTTCGAGTACTTCCTTAAGAAAACTGTCAGTCCCAAGGGAAAGTTTGAGATCAAGCCTCTCTTGACATTCTTCGTTGATGGAGTTGCGCAATCTCATGTGGAAGCGGACACTGTCTCAACTAACTATCCGCCTTCCTCTTATTCAACAACTCCACCACTGCCCGGTGATTTTGAGGATCATGCTCACACACCTGTTCATCCTTCACACCCTCCCAACATCACTTCACTCAATTTTCGCACAGAGTTGGTTGTGAGTCCTTCGAGTCCTCATATGCATTATTTTCTACGAACTCCGTCTTCGCCCCAGGGTGTTCCTCCGGATGATGTTTTCTTATGTTCATCCATTTTGGACTCTTCACTTGTTGTGAACGAGGAACAACCCACTAACGGAGTTGGTGTTGCACAACCAACATACATTGACATTCATGAAGAGTATGAGCGGGAGCTTGAGCATCAACACTTGGCGAAGGATGACTCCCTTCCATTCTTTCCTAACATCGTTGGTGAACCTGCCATCCATGATTTCGCATGTGTGTCTTCATCCATGGATGCACCCATTGTTGATCTTTCGTAGGACACAATTTATGTTAGCCTATCATCCAACAATGAAGAGGACCAATCATTCATTGGAAATCCACTTGATCTTTCATCTGTTTTTTCCAGAAACGCAGAGGGTGAACATCCTTCCTCCTCATCTACCCGTTTGTGTGATTCACAAAACCATGAGGATGTCAACCAACATCCTGAATTTCCTGATCTTGGTTGTCATGATCTCTTCACCTCATCATCCGATCACAATGTTGATTCACTCGTTGTTAATCCGTCTAAGCCACTAGTCTATGAAGATCCATCTGTCAACGAAGTCAAAACCCCGCAAACCGTCGAGGAACTTCGGCCCAAGTTGATGTTTATGTTAGGCCCTTGCTGTCCTGAGGTTGGTTTTGCTTCTGATCAGGAAATTGTTCAAACACTCAAGGCTCCTCATCACTCATCTGTATACCCTTAAGATCAATCTAACACTCAAATTTTACTTCATCAACTCAAACTACACGATCCAATTGCTTATGCATTGGAGGAGTCTTACATTGCAAGTAATCATGTGCGACGCAAGTTATCTTTGTTTCTTTCATTTGCTTGCATGTCACAGTCAAGAATGTGCTTATGCTTCAAAGTTGCATGTAGTGTCACACAACACCATGATAAGTCCGCGGACTGCCCGTCATGCACATGCACTCACTTATGTCCCGTGGGCACTTTGAATCACAAAGTGTGGTTATCTTCATTGTTATATCTTTCTTGCTTGTTGGTTCGCACAACTGGGTTGCTCACGGACCAAGCCATCACCAACATGGGTCTACCAATGCGTCGATGGCTGCATTAGAAGTATCACTTCACACGATCAGGCCCATGCACTGTTAGTGTAGGAGTAGGAGTAGTGTTTGCTTTCAGTTGTTTTCTTGCATGCTTGTTTTCTTACATGCTTTGTTTGTTTGCTTGCTTGTTTGCTTTCTTGTTTACTTGCTTCACTTTCATTTTTGCTTCTGCTCTTGCTTTGCTTTGTTGATTGTTAGTTCATTCGCTTATTTCGTTCATAGGTTAGTTTTGCATGAAACCATGTATGACTCTTGAAGCAAGCTGGGTAAAGTACAAGAGGACTTGTACAGCTATCACTACTTGGTTATCTGTCATCTTATCTTTGTGTGATGAGCTTGTTACTTGGTTCGAAGTGAACCTTGGTGAAAACACAATGCTTGTGCGCTAACTAGTGTCACCTTCTCTAGTTGGTTTTTTTGGGGTTAACCCTTGTCATCTCAGTCAAGTAGAGTAAGGTGAGGGGGAAAACCTTAATAGGCATGTCAAAGATACAATAAACTACTTCTCTATTGGAACAAACTCCTCTACTCTCAATAAGTCGGGATCCCTCTTCTGCCTCTGAAATGAATAAGTGTTATGCACAGTGCAAAATAAAAAAATGAAAAGTCAAAAATTCAAAATGAGAAATGAATGAGGCGAAAGAAGAGAAAGGCTTCCTACGCAGGGAGGTGATGAAAGTAACTCCACTAGGGTACTGACCAGTCTCGCTGGCAGCAGAGCCATGCTTATGCTCCTATGTGACTCCACTAGGGTACTATCCAGGCCTGCTAGCGATGGAGCAACACTAGAGATGAAACTAAGAATCTAATGACTATACTTCTTGTGCATCTATATACCCCTCAACCCTAATCGAAACAACTGTGTTTCCTTGGAGTGGAATGTGTGTCAATCGACCAAGGGCTTGGCAGATGCTACATCTTACAATCAAGTTAGTGTGAAACCAAGATGAGCTAAGAATTGAACAATACTTCCGAAGGTGTTAGACTTGCTTTTCACGAACAAGGTCTATCCAGAGAACTGGAGTTCTACCAGTGTGTCGCCAAGTGTTGTAGCGGCTACAACCACCCTCCAAAATTTTTCCTTAGCCTGTTTTGGAGCCTCCCTACCAACCTTACATGGAACTTTGTCTTGCTTTGTCAAGTACTCAAGCTTCAACGTTTTCCTCGCACAAAGGTAGCATGTCAATCACAGCTGATCCATTCCCCTCACAGGCTGAGTAGCTTCCCCTTGAAAATTGCACATGTCTGGAGGGAAACCAGACTTCCCTCCAGGAATTACGCAATCCTCTTTGATCGCTCCTCAAAGAAAATATTACAGATTCTCAAGGCTATGTGGGAGGAGCAAAGGTGAAAATTATTTTGCACATACAAATGAGGGGTATATATAGCCATGGGTGAAATTGACCCTTGTGACTGTTTGACTTCCCTCATGATTATTCGACTTACATGACTCTTCAACCCTCATGACTGTTTGACTTACATGACTCTTTGACTTCATATGTGCGTATCTTGGACTTCCACGTTACATTACATTGATTACACAGTTATGACCCAAAGTAGTGATGCGGCCGAGGTGACTCATGACACAACTCGACATGACGCTACAGGTATGCACATGTTGACTATGTTATTTGTGTGAGCTGTTGTGTTGCTGAGTGATGAGTGTGCCCGTGTTGTACCATAGCTTCACCTCTGCATGGTAGAGTGCACAAAGTCTTCAATGGTCTTGGTGTTTACTTGATAGTTCATGCATGCGCATGTGTCTCCTTCGCTTGCTACTTGGAATGCTTCATGTGTTCATCCAAACCGCGAGAAATTCTTATAACATGCGCTCCTTGTTAATCTCGTTCGTCGTCACGCCATGTCTTATCAATGTACCTATTTTTGCAATCACTCATGACGATACGACATCAAATCCAGAAATATCGTAGTCTACCATGATGCATTGTCTTTCATTTCTGGGTGCAAGTGACCAAGAGAGAGGACAAGGCTCTGAAACAACGCAGAGCACATGTTAGGTCAGGATGCAAGTCCCTGAGGAACTATCAATAAAAATTGTGCAGAGATCACTGGGAGGCTGGGATGAGTAGTCTAGAGTAGCAGTGACATTCTACGGGATCTGGCTGAGCTGGGAGGCAGAACTGCGCAAATTTTTCAGGGAGGTAGTGCGGGCAGCGAGGAGGACACTGGCAGTGAAAATTGTGCAAATTCTCAGGGGAGGCTGGGAGCGGGCTATGGGAGCTTGCTAGCCAAAACTACACAGAACTAGGAGGCATGCATGCAGGACATGTTTACATAATTTCCAGGCTGAGCGGGGTGTTGGGAAGCTAGTGGACTGTCCAAGAAAACTGCGCAATTTTCAGGAGGAGAAGCAGGCCAACTGGCAAGGGGACTGACTGACAGAACTGCGCAATTTTTAGAGATAGTACAGTGATAGCCAGCATGTGATTGTCCCTCTTATCTATGTAATTTCTTCAGTCAGCAGAGGCGAGCATGCTGATAGCCTCTGTGCAATTTTTTGGAGTGAAGCCCACGGTCACTGCCGAGTCAAACTCTCTGGTTCACCAGTGGGAGGCTCGATGGATTGGCTTGCAGGCAGTGCAGATTGAGATATCTTCTTAGGCAACTTCTGTGATGTTCTGGTGACAAACAACCAAGTCGATTCCAGGATTTTGTAGTGCAAAGTGCCTAGGAGGTAGCCTCAAGCTCTGAGCAATTATGGGCAACAGTAGTTGGTCACTGAGGGTTGAGGCTACGCAGTGCAGCTCAACGGAGGTTCGGCTGATGGAGGGTGGTCCAGTCGACAAATCTTTGGCAAAATGGTTGTGTGTGTGTGAGTGAGTGAACTTGTGTATACATCACCTTGTGAACATACACTCAACATGACTTTACGATAAGACATCTCAAACCAACAAGACAACATATGCTCAGTGTGACGAACTGCAGTATTGTTTAATGATGAAAGCGACAAGTGTGAAACTTCAAATAGACCTTCGGATGATCGTGATGAAACTTAAGCGACAATGCTTACAACATAGTGTGTGAGTGTGATGGAAGTTTACATAGTGAACACAACTCAAACACAAACCTTCAACATCACCAGAACAAGGTCGCAAGCATGACATAGAAATCAACATGCTGAAGATGATAGTTGGTCAAACAAGTGAAAAGGAAGCAAGACATGTAGATGAAACACATGAAATGACTTTTTGTGTTTGTGCACATGCATGTTACTGAGGACAAGATGATATGACAATGACAAGGAGTCCTGCAAACTCAACTAAGAGGTGTACTTCGAAAGGTGTTCTTTACTTACCATACTTACCCTTGAGATGATTATGCATCCGGCGGAGTTTGCATGCAGTCCTGATTGTTTTCCATTACTTAGTCTCTTGGTCCTTCCTCGACTCCTTGGGAGTGATCTCAGCATGTAACTTTTTCCTATAGTCACTGAGTGATGGATCAACGAGGTTTTGGCGGGAAGTGACTACTGCCAAGATGAGGCCATGGGAGGCCCATTTGTGCAATTTTTTAATGCAAGACAAACAGGGCAGCTTGGACAACACTGCACATTTTTTAGGCATATGACACTACTGCGGGATGGGGGTCCTGGGAGGACACCTCTGCCCAATTTCTGAGTGCAAGGTAGTCGGACTGCTTTGCGCATTTTTGGAGAGCAGTGTTGGCTGGGGTCTTTGCACACTTTCAGCAAGAAAGGGAGGAAGCTTGATGGTTGCATAAGCAAAGAGCACAATTCTGGGAGGCTAGATGAGGCTAAGCTGCTTGGGAAATTGGCTAAGTGTGAAATCAATGAAACATATGTAAATATTGATCAAACTTTACTGTGATCGCACACCAACACTTAGTGATACAATGCAGATCATCCATAATGTATAAACACTCTCTGCTTGATGCAACGACCTTCGTGACAAGAGTGTGTGTAGTGAGTGTGAAACATGTATGTGATGATAGGAACTCACGTGCACATGATTTCCCTTGAAGCAAAACAATAACCCCTATGCCCAAAGATGACACATGTTGCATAAAGATGAGAACACAAACAACTCTTAAGATCAAGTAAGGGAGCTTGATATCATTAGCTTACCAATAAGTGATCAAGGATGATCAATTGTAGGACCCAATGTAGGATCCAAAATTTGCATGTGAGCCAAAATTTTGGACGATGGTTGTAGCCGCTACAATAGTTTCCTTCATTGAGGTTGTGATATCAATTTACCATCAAGGAGGAGACTATAATTTTCTTGCATTGAGATCTATACCACCTAGGAGGTGAAGACTGTTATTTTATCACTAAGATTATCCATAAGATTATGTCCTACTGTAATGCGGATCCCTGTACCCATCTGAGAGAATTTGAGTTCCTGTACTTATCTGAAGTTGCAGAGATGTCTGAAATTCTATGTCTATAATTATAAACTTTACACGCCAATTTATAGTGGTTTGACCCACATATTAAGCCAACGTGACATAGTGAATTGTTATGTCTTCAACACTGCCTCTTAACTAGGGAGGTATTCATGATGGTACTTGGTCATTCTCAATCTAAAGAATTTCTTATAAGAAGAATCGGATTGGTAACCCATATGTATAGCATCATAGTAACCAACATTGTTTCCACAACAAGGCCTTGACTGACACCTATATCTCTCATCAAATTAGAGCACAATGTTGGTGAGACCGGTGACTATAAACACCTTCATCATTGTCTCTCAAGGTACATACCCACTCAGGTGTTCACTGAGTATGACCTTCTAGGACTATTCTTATCTCCCATCCCTCAAAGAATAACATTCCTCTTACCTACTCTTGTCTTGGATGTCTTACACATCCTCAAAGATCATCGGATTCCATATGATTACCCAATCCTCCATTATTTATTCCAAAGTGAAGACAAGAATGTTGTGTCTATCTCTCCCTCTCAACTGGGGAAGATATGCCCATTCCTTGAAGGAATGTACCCATGCTCCCTTTGACCAGGAACTTTCCCTAGCTCCCTTTTAATCAGGAACTTGTGAGAGCTCCCTCTTAGCTAGGGACTCTTCTACACATCAGCAACTTCTTCTTTGTGGGCCCTTTCGCTGCTTGATCAACTTCTCTCCTTGATGTCATGAAATTCAGTTGAGCTTCTTTCTTGTAGGGCAACACCCATCGATGATTTTCCTCCTTATTTCGTCATGTAATTCCTTTATTCATGGAAAGTGGCCTTCTTCATATCTAGAACCTTTGTCATATGACTACTTCTTTCTCATGATGATTCTTCAATCCACAACATGAATGCTAATTGTATTTTTATTTACAACTCTTGTTCGAGTAGCCTTGCATTAACTTATCCAAATATTATTCAAGAAATCAAAACATAATTTTAAATCAAATCATACCTTACGATATGGCTCTTATCATGACATCTTTCTGGAAGGTGCATTAGTAAGGCAAAAAGGCATGACCAAAAATTCATAATGACCCTCGTGATTTTTGAATGTTGTTTCTAGAATGTCTTTAGTCTTCATTCTAATTTGATCATATCATGAATAAAGATCCATCTTGGTGAAGTAAATTGCTCCATGCAATTCATCCAACAATTCATCAATGACAGGAATGGGAAATTTATCTTTAATAGTGAGCTTGTTTATCTCCTATAATCCAGACACATATGCCATGATCCATCCTTATCCTTATTGTGCACCAATACTATTAGAGTAGAGAAATGAATTTGAGTAGGTTGAATTATACCAGCCTCTAGCATTTCTGCAACCATACGTTCAATTTCACTCTTTTGGGCACAAGGATATATGTAAGGCCTTATGTTTGGAGGAACATTTACTGGAATCAAATGAATAGCATGATCATGATAATGAAGAGGTGGGAGGCCTTTGGGAATCCAAACACCTTGGAATGATTGTCCATGACTTTTTAGAGATATGGAGAAATAGATTATTTCAATGTTTGAACCTCTAGTCAACATATTTATGCAATTATGCCTCATTTTTATTTTTTCAGAAACTTTGTCATGCCATTAGAGTTGATTATCTTTCCTAGTTTCCCTACGATACCTCTTAATTCAATTTCCTTTCCTTCCCAAAAACATTTCAAGAAAAATTCTAGAAATTGAAAACTATCATCCCCAAAGATTGTAACCATTGGACTCCTAGTACAACATCAACACCACCCATTGGAATGGAAAGCATAGGACTATTCAGTACATATTCCCCCATGGTTAGCTTGATATTATGGCACTTCCCCGAGAAATTTATAGTTCCTCCATTTGCAACCATCACTTGACACTCTGGTGCTAGATATAGGAAGCAACTCAATTCCTTGGCTATCTTACAATGAATAAAATTATGGGTTCTACCTGAATCAATCAACACTATTACCTTTTTATTCTTGATATATCCTTCTATATCATTTCTTCTTTCTCTGGGGTTAGTTCTTGGTGTATATCCCCCTCTTTTGATTATTCCTATTCCTTTTCCTCCTCCTCTTCACAATCTATGTAGAATAATTTCTTCTCAACACACTTATGACCTTTAGTGTATTTTTTATCACAACTGTAATAAAGCCCTTTTGCTCTTTATTCCTCCAATTGTTGTGGTGTCAACCTTGTAGGTTGTGGAAGTCTAGGAGAAACAACACTTCCATCTTTATAGTTGTGAGTGGTAGACTTCCTTGTTGGCATAATTTTGCTTTCAACTTTTCTTGCCACCTTGAATGCCTTCTCCAATGAATCAAGTCACAAAGGTGAACCTCATGTTGGATGTTATCCTTTAAAGTCCCTATGAAGACATCAATCCTATGCTCCTCCGGAATATCGATTACCCTAATATTCAATTTTTGGAAGTCTTCAATGTGCTCCACCATTGAACCCTTTTGTTTGAGATTTATCAATTGGCTAAAGAAGGTGTTGCTCTTTGTATCTTCATAATGTGCTATCATTTCCTCCATAAAAATTGACCAAGTAACAAGTGGTTTATGAGAACAAAGCCATCTATACCATGAAAACTTATTAGGTTCTAAATATAAAGATGCAATACGTACCTTTTGTGAGTGTTGCACATCATGTAGAATAAAATATTGCTCCATCTGTAGTATCCATGTTACCGGATCCTTGTTATCAAAATTCCTCATGTCTATCTTTGGAATGTGGTGGTTGTTAAGCCCCACATTGGAGTCTCTAAAATCATAATTCATATTCTTTTTGTCCTCATTATTGTTTTCATGGATTACCTTGTCACCACCAAGAAGACTTTCGTGCAACAAATTTTTCAACCCTTCCAACTTGGAGCTCATCGCATCCATGTCTACTTTAAAAACCTCCATGTTTCCTTTTATACCATTCATGTCACCTTTTAGTTCATCTTTGGTTTCTCTTTGTGAGAGCGAAATTTGTTGCACTTGGTCCCGTAATTTTTATATATCATGTTGTAATTCTTCCTCTTCATGCGTCATAGTAGAGCTTTCTGAGGGCTTAATGGGTGTAGAATTTTTTTGTTTAGAAGCCATTTTAGAACCCAATACTAATATATATGCTTCACTATTGCCTTTGAATCACTTCAAACTGATTTTTCAAACAAAAGTTATGCAATTTAAAAAAAAATAAAAAAATACACACCTTTTTCTTGATTTTAGGAGCTTCATCTTTAAATGGCTGTAACTATACAATTTCATATCTTCAAGGTCTAAAATTCCTTCCTATGGTAGCCCTTTGAGTCTTCTTTCCAACTCCACAAGCTAGACCACAATTGGATTCTTCAAGGTAATGTTATGGCAAATCTTCCACAATGACCTAATTATGGAATAGTTCAATAGAGAGAATTTGTATATAATTCCACGTGTTACTATTTCAAACTTCGTCCCTGAAATTGATACACAAAAAACTATAGTATGTTCTCTTTCTGTTACTTTTTATGAAATTCCATTCTGATGCTTGAACAGAAATTTATGACGAGTTTCCCTTAGTCACTTGTTTGAGACTAAATTTTGGAGCACGAAAAAACCCTAACTTATTTAGACCATATCTCATACAATATAGTGAACCAAGATCTGAAATTCTGGCACGAAGTTCACCAATATTTCAACTCCATGTTGTCGCAATTTCATGTTTTGAAGCTTCGTAGAAAAAAAATTATAGTGAAAATTCCACGATGACCTATTTGAGGCAACAAAACCCTAGAATCCAAATCTTTAATACCAAATGTTATGCAATGATCTCACAAAAAAAAAGATAAAGCAACGACTTCAAAAGTATCCTCTTTGAGGGAAAACCTCCTTTACATTACATAAATGAACAAGTTGTGTATGATGTAAATGACAAGGTATCCTTTGTATATATAGGAGTCTAAGGGGTCATAATATAGTCAGAGCCTACATAACAATAATAATGTAAGGGCACAACAATAACAATAATGGGGCTACACTCGTATTATAGGGACCTAACATGGAAGGGCAGTCTCAAGAAAATTTCAGTGGATGGTAATTGGCTCGGGTTTATTTCTTGTGGGTTCGCGCTCTCGTGTAGTGTTCGTCTATTAGCAATTTTGTTCCCTGGTGCTCTCCCTGGGAGTGGAGTATCTAAGCCCTTAGTCTAGTCAGTGGGTTTGTATATAACTCCCCAGTTTGGAGATAGGTGGTTGTCTGCCCTGTGGAGTAAACAACTAGTGGATAAGTCAAGGTTGTCTTTGGCCTTGCTGCAATTCGTGACCGGTTGGGTGGTTATGTTGTTATTTGTTGTGGTGTCTCCCTAGGCCCTAAACATGAGACCCATGTCGTATCACTCTAGTTCCTAGTCCAAGCAGAGGGGAGGTTCATCCAGCCAAGTAGGTGGTTGCGCAGAGGCAAAGGTGGAGATGTAAGGTTGTAGTATTGAGCGTTCTAAGTGAGGTGGCCGAGTTTCTGGGGGTATGGTTCATGCGGCGTCGAGAGCTCGTGGTGGAAAAGGTGGTGCGATAGCAAGGCAGGATGGGCATGCATCTAGTGCCAAAATGAAAGGCTGAGTGGGACATGAGGCCGGATCAGGGGTGCGGGGTCAGGCTCGTCGGCGGGGGCGTGTAGGAGCTACTTGCAAGAAGAATAGCTCCGACGTCTATCGTGATCTGCTTCAGTCCCTTCTGGATCACCTAAAAGTTTAGGATTGGGCCAGAAAGGAAGAACATGAGGTTTTCATGGCTATGCTCAATAAATTACATTACTTTCAATGCCATGTATGAGAAAGGTTTATGGTGGTGTGGTGAGGTCAGAATCTGATATCGGAAGAGGTGGAGAAGAAGGAAACATGGTTGGCTCACTTTAAGCAACATGTACAGTGTACCTATCATTCCCCTCCCCCTCCAAGGACTAGGCTAGATAATCTAGCTTGCATCACTTCCAAAAATTGAGCATGTTTATAGGTTTTCTTCTAGTTCTGCTGGACTTTTGGTGCTTTTGGCATATTACTCTTTGGACTGTTCCTTTAGTTTTCTTTCTATTTCTATGTCATATGGTGTTAGCATTAGTCAACAAACCCAGTAGGGGTGAGACTAAATTTTTTATATCTATGTACTTTTCTTTTTATGAATGAATAGAACCTTCATTTACAAAACAAACAAACAAAAAACTACTACAATCATTTACAAGGAAAATATATATCATTTAAAACAATTTATGAGTGACAATTGTATAATTTATATTAATTAAAAATAAATAATATACAAAATAATTCAACTTCATACATTAGGTTAAAGTACTATATCCAATGACGGGTGGTAGAAGGGGGAGGGATTCTCTACAATCCTGAGGGAACAACAATGGATAAGTAGCCTGGGGTCTAGGTAAAAGGGCCAATAATCAAGCTGAGATTTATGGCTTGCATATGGGGCTCCTCCTAGCCCATAAGAGGGAATCTAACAACATTACAATTTTGGGAGACTCCTTCCTTGTAATTAGAAATTTAAGATCCTCTTCTTGTATATTTTTATATTACATTCAATGGCTTATGTGATATGCTAAAACAGAAGACAAGAATCTACTCTACTCATCAGTGGAAACACAAATTGATCGATGAAAACACTAAGCAGAAAAGGAAGAATTTCAATCGCACATAACACAATATTTTTCTAGGGAAAGCAACTGCTCAAAACCTCGACTATATATATTGCATTAGCCAGAAGATCTGAGAAGAAATACAATGCTTGTTCAACCCAAACAATTCCTGCACAAGCAAAATCTATCTCTCTGCTTCACAAACCAACTCAAGCCAACACTTAGCCAATTCTACTACATGCCAACCCCCTACTTCCTTACACAATTCCTTAGATAATAAGCCCATATTTAATTGGGAAAATCCCTCACCACAACTGCGCAATCCATCATAGGCCTTCTACTGATTTCATGCATCATCTGTATAACTCGGAAAAATTATACAACTGATAGTACAATGTCCCTAAACTCTAATCTCAATTGGGTCTTCCTCTGAACTAACATGCATGAGTTATTTATGAGTGAATTATCAGTTAATTGATGGAGCAGTGAAGATGCACTAAAGCCGCTCCCCACTACTAGACCTCCTACTAGTTCCTCCAACTGTTTGAACTAGTTTAACTGACTATAACTTAGTTAATTAATTACAACTCAAAACAACACAACCTATACCCCTAAAATTCAGGAATCACTCTACATGACTCTACATAGACTTCCAACTCGAATTTACTGAGCCAACTAAGTCAAATTAACTCATTTAACTATTACAAGCTGTTATGAGAACATAATTACAATTTAATTCCTAATTTAATTCAACTAGTGAGCAAATCAACGGCACTTACTTCTCAGCGGACTTATTGGTATTTGAATGATATTGACTATTATTTTATTTGACTAGGGGAAATTCTTTCTCTCCTTCCTTTCAGCTATGAAATTGGAAAAGGGTGCTAGGATTGCTTCATCAAATGGGCAAGGTAAACGTCTCCATGCAATTTTGTGTATATTGAATTGACCTTGTTGATTCCCCAAGGGGTGCTAGGGCATATCCTAGAGTCCTAGAGAGAAGCTTATTGAAATTGCATTCTGAGTAGAGAAGAATCTCCATTTTCTTGCCCCGATAGTAGTATGGATTGCATAGAACCCATCAAAATGAGGTTTTGACAATTGAAATCTATATCCATGTTGAACGGAGAAAGAGAAATACCCTATTTATGGAAAAGTGAAACTTAGAGATGCGATTCAAAGTTAGAAGGTGGGAAGAAGTTCAATTTCAGGAAGCAGGTAGGGAGAAGAAGAAGCTAGAATAAAGCTAGGTTGAGTGAGTGATAGAGGTACAAGTTTAGAGATTTGAGTTTTTATATCATATTTCTTTTTGGAACTAGGACAGACACAACAACAAAAGGCATCTCGCCTTCGGATTGTGATATTAAGATGACAAATCTTACTTTCTCTTTTTTGTTAAGAAAACAAAAACAACAAAAAGAACTTTCTTATTCAAAGTTCATGACCTTTCTCTATTCTATCTATTTTCTCACAAGACTTAAGCTGCTATCTATCAGGTGGAACTGGACACAACTTTTTCTTTTGCACACATCCAACTCAACGTCATATTGTTACTTGTCATGCATGGAAGAGACATTGTTTTGTGTACTTATAAAAAGAAATAAAGGAAAAGGAAGGGGGACTCGTTTGTTTTTTGAATGAAAAAAGAGAGGAGACTACTTACTTGCCTGCCTATTAAAGTTTCGACTTGGATTGAACTTATAGGGCATGGGGCTAAAGCATAGATTGACAAATTCTTATGCAAGGACGTATCGATGCGTGTATTGAACGAAGGAGGAAGGTTTCCATTTTGTTGTAAGGTTAAACCTCACCCTCGTACCTCTCTCTAAGAGTCCCCTCCGGGTCATTTCAATGTGATATCGCGTATAATAATAGGTTGTAGTAGCTGGTTTGGTACTAAGGCTTTGGCATTTAGATTGAACTCTTTCTCTTTTTATAAGGAATGGAAACTAGAGTTATTCTTCCTTTCTTTTGGATGAATTGGCACCAATCAGTGGGTTGCCTCCTTGCTGGTGTTGTAGCTTCTTCTGTCCCATACTGGTGGGATGTGGCACGTTTTGAATAAGGTGAACTGTTGTGGCCTTCAGTATCTTCTTGTGTAGAGTGTGTAGTAAAGGTTTAAATTATAGATGTGATATATCATATATTAACATGTAGGACCACCATATGATTGAACGCACGACTCTCCTTGTGGATTCAACCCCATGGATTAGCAGCCCTATGACCCATGGCCTCTGTGAGTAGGCCCTTCCTTGTGGCACCTCTTGGGATAATGGTGAAATGAAGAACCTGAACTAATCACCACATGTAGCCTAGGTAAATGATGAGTCATTGGAAATAAGCTAGTGGAATTAGATCCGATGGTCGGGGAGCAATGTCTAGATGTGACATTGTAGATTAACATGTAGTGAACGACCCAAGTAGAGTACAATCTGACACTACAACTTAAGACAATTAGCTTTACTCTACTCTTTCTCTACAGTGCCAACCCCTATCAGTTTTAGAACCTCATGGTGGATCTCGGTAGTGGTGGAACCTCGAGCCCTATCAGTTGAACCTCATCATCTGTGTTCCATAACATAGAGTGGTAAAAGAAAGCAGTGATGGTATAGCATGAATAGCACGAGTCTCTCTCCGTCTCAGCCAAGCGGTAGCTCACACACAGTCTGGTGTCCTTTATTATTGGCTAATAGGATATCCCAAAACACATAGTATGGTGTCACGTCCATATGATCTTGGACAAATTAAATTAGGATTTATTGTTGTTATTTTTAACATTTCTTGTTGTTATTTTCAACACTCCCTCTCAACAACAAAGGAATTCAACTCTATCACAATCTTGTACCTTTAGAATGTTCTGCTTGCAACACTTCTCTCTAGTGTTGTTGCTACTGCAACTTTTGAAACTGAAAAAGCATCCAAACTAAATCATTGTGATGCATCTATCACCAGAGTCTCTAACTGCAACTAACTACTGCATTGTCTACTAAAAATTTTGCGATGTTGCTAACTCTGCATTGTGTCATCTGTACTGCTGCCAACTTTGTTATGCACTCCCCATTATCTGGTTGTTGCTATTATTTGCCTCTGTCACTCTAACATATGACTGCATCAACCGCCATTGATCCATCCTGTTACTGTGCACTATGGGCTCTCGTAGCAAGGTAATGATCCATGAGACAAACATCTCAATGGACCTTGCCCAAATTTTTTCACTCTTGGGACTATTACTTCACATCGCCCCACCTCTCAATTAGACGTATGGCTACATGCGTTCCCTCTACCCACTTGGCTCGAAATTTTCCCCAACTAGAGGTCTCTGCTTGAGTGGATGTCTCCACTCTGTATCCTCTCTAGTGCTCAAATTATGGCTGCTCCACAACTTGTTGAGGTTGCTTCTGAGGCCACATGCTGAGAGGTAATTTATGCTCCCTCTCAACCACCAAGTCTTTAACCTTTTCTTTGCTCCTCAAAGCTTTGCATGCATCTTCAACCTCGAGAGCATACAGATTCTTGACTTGCACATCGATTGGCTTCAAATGTCCCATGGTGATGTATCTAAGGAAAACCTCTCCTTTGCTAAAAATCACATTGTAGCCACAGTCTTCCAATACTGCGACAGAAATAAGATTCTTATTTAATCTTGGAACATACATCACATATATGATTCTGAGAGGGGAGCTAGACTCCCTCTGAAAGGTAATTGTATCAATGTCGGTCGCGTTATACCTCCCAACATCTCCAAACTCTATGTTCTACTTGAGGTCTTTCTCCTCAAAGTCACATAAGAGATCTTTATTCCCATCATATGGAACGAGGCATTGTTGTCGAGATACCACCTTCCCATTACGGTGTTGGACATGCATGCAATGAGAGTGAAATCAAGTTCTAATTATGAAGCTAGAGCTTCACCTATTGCTGCTATTGCAGGCTCCTTCTTGCTTGATTTCTTCTGTGGGTAATTCGTGTCATTGTGCCCGTACTTGTGACAGTGAAAAAAAGTGATGTTCGACAAATCCTTCTTCTTGAAGACCTCCTCGCCTTGGGATCTCTTTCCCTTGGTTTTCTTTTCTTTGTTGACTAATGCAAAGTCTTCTCCCACTTCTTTGGAAGATGTCCCATCTCTAGTGTTCTGCCGAAACTCTTCTTGTACTAAGTCAGACCACAAAAGCTCCCACTCTGGTAGCTTCTCCCTCCCATTAACCAAGTCCTGGTAACTATGCCAACTCTTGGAAAGTCTTAGAAGTGCTAGGCTCACCAGATCATCTTCGGCAACAGTAACCCCGACAGTTCCAAGCTCGTCAACACATTGGGTGAACTTGGTCAAGTACTTCATAATAGAGTCACCCTTCTCCATCTTGATCTTTCTGAGTTTCTCCTTCAGTGCCAACTTCCTCTGGTCACTGCTATTTTGAAATAGGTTTGTCAATGCCTTCCACATTGCAAATGGAGTTTCCTTACCATGGAGATTTGAGACAATATTATCTCGAACTCCTTCTAGGATAATCCTTCTCTCTTTTGCCACACACTTTCTCCATTCAGCCATATCTTTAGCATGAGATGTTGGAGGCTTCAAAATATCATGATCTATGAATTCCTTCAACCCGTTGTCTTCCAACATTGCCTCCATCCTGTCCTTCCAAGATATGTAATTCGAGCTTCCCTCCAAGGCATACTCAAGTCTCAAACCGTAGAATGACATATTGTTGACTCTAAAGAATGAACCTACAAATTCAATTTCACCTTCACATCAAACTCCAATTCTCCAATGTCTTTAGCTCTAATACCATGCATATTTTTACTTATAGATTCAACAACTTATGTGATATGCTAAAATGTAAGACAAGAATATACTCTACTCATCAGCGGAAACAAAAATTGATCGATGAAAACACTAAGCAGAAAAGGAATAATTTCAATCGCGTATAACATAATATTTTTTTGGGGAAAGAAATTGCTCAAAACCCCGACTACTATATTACATTAACCAGAAGATATGAGAAGAAAATACAATGCTTGTTCAACCTAAACAATTCCTGCAAAAGTACATTCTATCTCTCTGCTTCATAAAACCAGTTCTAGCCAACACTTAGCCAATTTTGTTGCCTGCCAAGCCCCTACTTCCTTGCACAATTCTTGAGAGAATTAGCCCATGTTTAATTGGGAAAGAACCTCACCATAACTGCGCAATCCATCACAGCCCTTCTACTGATTGCATGCACCATATGTACAACTCAGAAAATTATACAACTGATAGTACATTGTCCCTTAACTCTAATCTCAATTGGGTCTTCCTCTGAACCGACATGCATGAGTTATTTATGAGTGAATTATTAGTTAACTGGTGGAGCAGTAAAGTTGCACAAAAGTTTCTCCCCACTACTAGACCTCCTACTAGTTCCTCCAATTGTTTGAACTAGTTTAACTGACTATAACTCAAAATAATTGAACCTGGACCCCCAAAATTTATGAATCACTCTACATGACTCTAGATAGACTTCTAACTCGAATTTACTAGGTTGAACCAAATATTTCTTTCAGCCAGTCACCCCACTGCCATATTCCAACCATGAATGTGGGATCTCATAAAGCAATTCAATCAAAACCATCCAGAGCTTCCAGAGCCCAAACCATCTCAACCCTCAACCAGTGATTCCACCTCACGGTCAAACATCACTAACAATCACCAGATTGGTCTCTGTAACACGCTCCTCCCACATCCACCCAAGTAACCATGTTAATTGGGGTAAACATGAGACGAGAGACTACTATGATCATATTCGACCTCCTGGGTGACATTAAGGAAGTGGAATCAGCAGAACATCACACACAATTATCCAACATCATCAACATAACCCTCAGAAGACAAGTCAACCACTGAGACAACCTATCCCTAGGTCCCACTGTTGTTCTGGACCTCTTAGGCCATAGTCGCTCTCATGCTATGGGCAAGGGGGCGACTAGAGACCTAAAGTCACTCTAATAGGCCTGCTTGCCAACAACTGTGGACTAAAGTTGTCAGTTTTGTGTCAGCGCCCGGGGATTTAAGCCACTTTTTCAAGCCTGAAGCCCAACCCACTGCCAAGAATGGAATGAAAGCTCAGAATCAAGTAAAGTATAGGGAAACAATGTTGCAAAAGTAAATAGATGATCAAGACATTAACTAGAACCCTACTAGCCATGACAGGCATTTCATCAAACATATCATCAACACGTAACCTATAGGTGTACATAGTAGAATGAAATGTAGGGACCTCATATTTATATGGGAATCGCCATGAACCATTGTTTCCTCATGCCATTTGTTGCCTTATCATGTATTAGGTCATAGATACATTATCCATTCAAATACAAGTGAAAAAATGCTGAGAGCCAAACATAGTTGTTGTCATAAAATGTGCATAAAACCAGCATAATAGGAACATAAATACAATAAACATATCAGTCATCAAAATCCATATATACACCAGCAAATTTACACATGAAAATCAATGGAATGGATTTCTCATTAATCAATGCAATGAACCAACCGGAGATGGGACTACCGCATTCCACCTGACCATAGATTGGATGAGCCAAGTCTCTCTTCAACTAATCACCCATGTGCCATATTCCAAGCATGAATGTGGGACTCGTAGAACACATCAAAAAACACCAATTAATGTGGATTCCACCGGAGTTATCAACCTACACCATGAGGAATTTGAGTGCCTCCTAGTCTCTCAGGCTTTACCATGCATCTGTAGTCTAAGCCAGGGATCACTAGGCCCTACACCGAGACATACTCTCCAAGCTTTACCATGCATTCCATCTCCGAATCACTAGGCCCAACGGAGAGAAAATCCACCTCTTGGCTTTACCGTATATCCCGCCATTCACTAGCAAGGATTCCTAGACCCACCGAGGCACACAATCTGGCTTTACTGTAACCCATAATCTTCTTCAAGGGTTACTAGGCTAGTGGGTTCACTCATCCTCGGTTTGGTTTGGGGACCACTACACCATGTGTTTGTCAAATCGGAGATCCACCCCACTCAACTTTGAATCCAATCCAACCATCCCACATAAATTGAATGAGAGAACCCATCTCATCAAAGCTATCAAGAAATGGCAAGGCTAGGCTAAAAATACTATCACACTCAGAAAAACCCATGCCATGGTAGAAAAGAAACACATGTAATCCCATGCATGCCAAATCTAGCAAGGAAAATACACACGCAAGTTGATACCTACAATGAAGCCTGTTGTAGCTAATTGATCATGTCTTTCCCTAATTGATCTTTGATTCCTCTTGCCTTCTTTGCCTTTCTTGCTCCAATGCCAAAGTGCTCCAAGAAAACTCATTGTCCAAGAGTATGAGAAAGAGAGAGAATAATGAAAGAGCTCCAAAGCTAAACTGACAAAGGGTTACACTGACCAAGCTTTTTACCACTGATCCTCATAAGCATTTTTATGAATGAGGGCTCTATTTTCTTCATTTTCCTCCTCGCATGCAACATGTGACCTTTCACCTTCCTTTTCTCCTAATTTCTATTATTTTAATAAATAAAATGCCAATAAGTGCCTCATGCCTTTCCAAAGCCTTAGTCATTGCCTTTGCCAATTCCCTTTAGCCATAAACAACCAAATGAACACCCACTAGGATGTCTTGCTCAACATTAAGCTTGGAATATGTGTCCCATCATCCGTGGTATTTATATTTTTAGATGGAATTTTCACCAGGGCTGTTACAGAACCCTCCCCCTTGGGGGAAATCTATCCTCGATGTTCAAAGACACCTATAACCACAAGACTGTTGAAAACAAAACATACTACCCATGGAGCTTTATAGCATAGCTCATTGCAGTATTTACAATGACTACTTCTGAAACATGACAAACATATCACTTACTAGAGCTTTATAATACAACTTATTATAGCATTTACAATCCACATATACACATATGCACATTTTCTAAACCAACAAATAAAGGATGTGATGCCCGTATCAATCAATAAGGGAATCTAGAGGCTCTCACCTCCACCCTCAAAGTAGTACCAGGATTCACCTCCTTCAAGTCCATAATTTACTACAACAATCAAAGTTGCATCCAATGTCTGGCGTTTCAATTCTGTGCCACTTGTCCTCTCAATGAACATTTACCGGCTCATTTTTCCAAGGCGCACTCCCAATGTGCATTTGATTCCATATGGCAATGCTCATGACCAAAACAAATCCATTCCCAACCTTCCCTTCTCTGCTACATAGTCCCTCGAGAAATCTAGTCAACCCTTCCATGCAGTCACTCACCTTCCAAGTTATGTTGGCACCCCCATCCCGGGAAGTCCATCCCTTGGCAAGGCTTCCTCACATTGGAAGATACAAAACCAAGGCATATACCTGCCTCAAAACCACCATATCGGTCATAGCATGCTCATGGAAATAAATGGACACAGTTGGGTACAAGTGTCCTACAATGGCCCTGTTCCTGAAGTGCTTTACAAACATACTGCTGCATATTCCAATTCTTTTCACTATTATTGTTGATTCTTGCATCGATTTTAACCACCTAACCAAGAATTTCCATGTTTCCTGTACCAAGCACATAACTTCCATTAGATTCAAAATAAATTGAAATAACTTCAAATCATACCTCATTGGTAGCTCGTCAATAAGGTACACTTGCAATCATGTTTACTTCCTATCACAAAAAGTCAAATTAACATATTTGACAAAATCAGCATGTATAAAAAGATCACATCAGGTTAGCTCAAAACATAGCCATCATAGATCAAAATCATAAATCACATATAATCATCATAGGCCTGAAACATAAATCATATGCATAGTAAAACTAAAATACAATATTGATACTTATCCTTCATCAATCCTTACTTCTGCCTTTTTTCTTTCTGTACACATACCGGATTGGTTGCCACATCCAACAAACACCCAGTGCCTTCTCCTCCACCAGGTGCACATACACATAGTGTGCATCACACACATACAACCACACACACCATAAAACACCATGCAACGCATGCACCCATACCTGACATACAACACATACACCTACACCCAATGTATGTACATATACATGCACAACGTACATTAGAAGACATTCATTCGCACACAATGTGCGACACCACAAATTGCATACACATACACTCGGTATACAACATAACTCATACAACTATACCCGATGTACAACACAACTCATACACCTACATATATATCCGGTGTCTAACACAATACATGCACCTACACACGATGTACAACATGAAACAAATATGTGTCTCAAGTGCAACACAATGAATGCATATGTCACGATACCATGACTACACAATGCACATACATAGTACCGCATGCCGCCAACACAACATGTACGATATGCACTCAATCCCACATGTACACCAGTACCACATGTACCGAGCACCACCTGCACAATATGTGCACAACATCACATGTACACGACACCACCTGCACAACGTGTTCACAACACCATATGTACACTGCACCATTGTACAACGTGTACACAGTACCACATGGACGACATGTACGCGACACCACATGTACACAGCCACATGCAAGACATGTACATAGCACCACTTGCACACAACGCCACTTATACATCATGTACACAACACCACATGCACACAACACCACTTGTCCAATCATGCACACCACACCATATGTACATAGCACCACATGTACAACATGCACGCAACACCACTTGTACATAGCATCATCTATACACAACATTGCATATCCAACATGTGCACAACACCATATGCACACAACACCGCATATCCAATATGTACATAGCACCATCTATACCCAGCACTAAATATGCAACATTCATACAACACTATATGTACCATCATGTACATAACATTGCATAAATAACATGTACACACACTATATACACAACACCGCATGTGCACACATCATAGATGCAACATGTACAACATATAAAACATATGCACAACAATAGTACCACATATCCAAAAACACATTGTCCTTACCAAGAAACCTTGCTTCCAGTGTCCTATCCATGCTTATCCTAGCATGTCGCAGACCACACTACTTTCGTTTAAATGATGTATCCCTTGGTATAACCTGTCCATAACATAAATAGAGGCATAATACAAGCATACAATATAAATTGTATTCACATGATATTGAACTTGTATGTTTGTCATGACTACTC
This sequence comes from Pinus taeda, assembly GCA_000404065.3. Lineage (NCBI taxonomy): Eukaryota > Viridiplantae > Streptophyta > Pinopsida > Pinales > Pinaceae > Pinus > Pinus taeda. The sequence continues at coordinate 46,658 of APFE031326896.1, forward strand.
TTCCCACTTGATTCCTCATAGAACAGGAACCTCTCCATGGAATTTGCCTGTGTAAGCAATCATTCCTCCATAAGACTGATTCCTGATGACCTTGTCAGACAGTGACATAGATACATGTACACATACATACATCATATAATAATAATTATCTCATCATTCAACGTCATACATACATACATATGTGCATATAAACATTAGCATAAAATAATCATGATTCATGATCACCCTACTAGACATGACATACATACACGCCTACATGTATACATATATAAACATCAACATAATCATGATCACAACAAAATTTCCAGATATTATAAGGTCAAGATTATGAGAACTTCCTTTATTCAAGCAACACATGTGTAGTATTGAGAACAACAATCCCAACATAGCCAAGGCATCTGACACCTCAGATCCATTTACTTTAACTTTTCTTAATTACCTTTCCCATGAATGTTTAGTCATCGTCCATTTACCACAATGGACCCAATCAGTCCAGCCGACTGTCATAGTATTATCTTTCGCTACATTTACTCATGCACTAAGCTTCATCTGTGTCTTACATTACCTGTTGGGTACATACATCTCCCCTCGAGCTCCATTAAATTTCCTCTTTCCCAACCAATTCCCAAGACTCAAATCATGAAATTTAAGACAAGAAATAACCAAGAAGAAAACCATGAAAACCAATAACAACAATACGACACCACAACCAAAGTGGCATGATCATGCACTACACGCAAACAAAACTACAAATCAAGCATAACAATTCACCAAAAGACTAAAAGTAATCAATAGACATCATGACTCAATCCCCATGGTTCCCAAGGAAAGCTCAACCTGAGCTTTCTTCAAGATTCCATGGCAACCTCTCTTTCCATGCAACTCCCTGCAGCATGTTGCCATTAACACATAATTGCTAATGCATAAATAAACATAGCAATACACTAGTTACCTTGCCTTGTTGTGTCAAGCACATTACTTGTAACTGAACACATCCACGTCATCTCTCAAGGGACTCCAATTCCCTTGATAGATCCACCTACAACTAGAGATTGACTAATATACATGTCAAGTACAAGTTCATGACTATATCATGTATCCACATAATGACAAGCAAAATCAAGGTCAAGAAGACTTCTTGTATGTGAAGCACTCATTCATTTGGAATTAGGGTTTCCAAACATAGCCAAAAGAATTCTTTCCCAATTCCTTTGTTTTACCTTTTTACCTTGTTGCAATCAAGGCTTACTAGATACTCTCACGTCACCCAACTATTAGTTATATAAGCACATCAATTATTACCTCGTCATGCTAATACCAAACATGTTTCCTGCAACTGCTCACACATGTCAACCACATGTTCCAAATATCAATACAATCATATCTATCAATTTGAGATCAACTTTTACAAAAATCATGTCATAATCCATAGTAAACTCATAGTCATTAGACATAATGCTACAACTATCGCCTACTACACTCAAGTACGTATCAACTGTCTCAACACATATGTGTTATTAAAACCATCTTAAAGCAATATCATTGGAACGCATACTCATATTATGAAATTCATCAAGCATTCAACAAACTTGCAAGCATACCATGTTAAATAAATCAACCAAGCACAAAACACTCAAACACCAAATAGACGTCATAATCAAACAACCAAGCACCAAATCTATGACATAAGAAAACTCATACCTTGGTGTATATCATAGGAGGCTATCTTGTCTACACAATAAAGCTAGGTTAGCAAGATACAACTTCATAACATATCAACTCAGACATAAATCATGATATCTGTAACGGTAACTAACTAACATGTTCACGTCATAAGCTCATAAGCATTTGTCGTTCATGCATAACAATCACATATGTACAATCAATCTAGATTAGTACAACACCATATCAAAAATATGTCGTCTCATACCAGAATATCGCAACCATAACCATCTGCATAGGTCAAACCAGGTTAATGCAATACATATAACATCAAGATCTTCAATGCAATGAACATAACCATCATGCATATGACCAATCCAAATTACAACATCAAGATCTCAATTAAATAACCATAATGATCAAGTTAATAGCACATAACAACAATAAGCTATATATCATGCTCATCAACAACATAAAACCTAATAGTAAATCTAATTGTCATATAGCAACAAGAAGTTAACCTATAACTACACTAAACAACTAACATATATCATGAATGTAACCATAACTTCAAAAGGCATGTACATAACCTAATGTATATAGCCCTAATGCATATAACAATCCTTAACCTATGTACCTGCATGCCAAACATACAATACATGTATGATGATCTGCTCTTACCTCAAAGTCTAATGTTGCAACCTCATTATATTTATCTGCATCTCCTGCTCTATCTCAGCCAACACATTAACATCATAACAACCAATAGCACCATGATGACCTAATTTGCATACAATGACTTCACAAGGAATGTTTGACCTAGTATTCAAACTATAACCAAGACCATACATGCATAACAATTGTATATAGACATATAACAAACGAGTACCAAACCATACACACATCATTATAGCTAGACTCTAGTCATCAATGTGTGACCATTTCAAGTACACAAACCATGAACTCATGCATGACAACAACCATTACTCCATTATACACATTTCCACACGCAACCAACAGTGTGCATAAGCAATGCCAAATCAACCACACATAAGCATAGACGCATGTAGTCAAACATAAGTGATCAATTCTTGTAATCAACCTACAAGACTGATACATGTAGTCCAAAAAATTCAAGAATGTAACCTAACATACAAGGATGTAAGTAGGCGACATCAAATCAACATGTAAGCGATATATAATCCATATGCAACCAGTCACATGCTCATGACAATTACTTCTTCATGAAATCAATATCAATTCTCCATGATAACCATACCACAACCCTAATCAATCATCAAGCAAATGTAACAAGTATATAAGTGTAAGAGACACACATGCAACTGACATGCATGCATGACCAACACACGTCGCCCATCTAGTCCATGAGTTGAACTTGGCTCTGATACCACTCTGTAACACCATCCTCCCACATCCACCCAAGTAACCATGCCAACCGAGGTAAACATGAGATAAGGGACTTCTATGATCAGATTCGACCTCTTGGGTGACCTTAAGGAAGTGGAATCAATGGAACATGAAACACAATCTTCCAATATCATCAACAGAACCCTAAGAAGATAATTCAGCCACTCAAACAGCCTGTCCCTAGGTCCAACTGTTGTTATGGAACTCTTAGGCCATAGTAGCTCTCATGTTATGGGAAAGGGGAGACCAGAGACCTAAAGTCACTCTCATAGGCCTACCTTCCAGTGACTATGGACTAAAGTTGTTATTTCAGTGCCAATGACCCCGGGATTTAAGCCATTTTTTCAAGCCCAGAGCCCAGGCCACTGCCCAAAATGGAATGAAATCTCATAATCAAGTAAAGTATAAGGAAACAATGTTGCAAAAGTAAATAGTTGATCAAGACCTTAACCAGACCCCTACTAGCCATGATAGGAATTTCGTCATACATATCATCAACATGTAAGCTAAAGGTGTAAATAACATAATTAAGTGTAGGGATCTCATACTTATCTGAGAATCGCCATGAACCATTGTTTCCTCATGTCATTTGTTGCTTTATCATGTATTAGGTCATAGGTACATTATCCATTCAAATACAAGTAAAAACATGCTAAGAGCTAAACATAATTGTTGTCATAAAATGTGCATATAACTAGCATAATAGGAACAAAAATACAATAAACATATCGGCCATCAAAATCCATATATACACCAATAAATTTACACAGTGTGCATATAACCATCATAATAGGAACAAAAATACAATAAACATATCGGCCATCAAAATCCATATATACACCAATAAGTTTACACATGAAAATCATTGGAATTGATTTCTCATTAATCAATGCAATGAACCAACAGAAGATGGGACTACCATGTTCCACCCGACCATAGATTAGTTGAGCAAAGTCTCTCTTCAACCAATCACCCATGTGCCATATTTCAAGCATGAATGTGGGACTCATAAAAAACATCAAAAAACACCAATCAATGTGGATGCCACTGGAGTTCTTCACCTACATTGTGAGGAATTTGAGTGCCTCCTAGTCTCTCAGGCTTTACCGTGCATCTGCAGTCTGATCCAGGGATCATTAGGCCCTACCCCGAGACATACTCGCTAAGCTTTACCATGCATTCCATCACCGAATCACTAGGCCCAATGGAGAGAAAATCCACTTGTTGTCTTTATTGTATATCTTGACATTCACCGGCAAGGATTCCTAGGCCCATCGAGGCACACAATCTGGCTCTACTGCAACCCATAGTTCGGTTTAGAGGTTACTAGGCCTATGGATTCGTGCATCCTCAGTCCAATTTAGGGACCACTACACCATGTGTTTGTCAATTTGGATATCCACCCCACTCAACTTCGAATCCAATCTAACCATACCACATAAACCGAATCAGAGAACCCATCTCATCAAAGTTATCAGGAAATAGAAAGGCTAGGCTAAAAATATTGTCACACTTGGAAAAACACATGCCATGGTAGATAAGAAACACATGCAATCCCATGCATGCCAAATCTAGCAAGGAAAATACACATGCAAGTCGATACCTGCAATGAAGCCTACTGTAGCTACTTGATCCTGCCTTTCCCTGCTTGATCTTTGCTTCCTCTTGCCTTCTTTTCCTTTCTTGCTCCAATGCCAAAGTGCTCCAAGAAAACTCTAAGTGTCCAATAGTATGAGAGAGAGAGAATAATGAAAGAGCTCCAAAGCTAAACTGATAAAAGGTTACACTAACCAAGCTTTTTCCCACTAGTCCTGAGAAGCCTTTTTATGAATGAGGCCTTTTTTTTCTTCATTTTCCATTATTTTTCTCCATTTTCCTCCTCACATGTAACCTCTGACCTTTCACCTTCCTTTTCTCCTAATTTTCATTATTTTCATAAATAAAATGCCAATAAATGCCTCGTGCCTTTCCAAAGCCCTAGTCATTGCCTTTGTCAATTCCCTTCAGCCATTAACAACCAAATGAACACCCACTAGGATGTCTTTCCCAACATCCAACTTGGAATACATGTCCCATCATTCGTGATATTTGTATAATTTTTTCATGAAATTTTCACCAAGGTTGTTACAGTCTCTATGCAAGCTGTCTAGGGCTCCAAAGTGTTTGTTCCAACCAGGGCTTCCATGACTACCAACTCAACCCACAGTTGTCGCTAGGCTTCCAGAGCGTTTATCCAACTAGGGCTTTCAGGACTAGTAACTCAACCCACCAAGGGCTTCCAGAGCATTTGTCCAACCAAGGATTCCAGGACTAGTAACTCAACCTAAGTTGTTACAGGGCTTCCAGAGCATTTGTCCAACCAAGGCTTCCAGGAACTAATAACTCAACCTACAACCAAAGGCATAAGAAAACCAACCAAAAAAGAAAAAAGAAAAAAGAAAAAAAAAGTAAAAGCCACAACACCATGGTTATCCGGGAAATGGCAAGGCTAGGCAAAATTATTGTCAATCAAGGAAATCCTCAATGCCAATGACAGATCATAACCAAATAACCACATGCATATGCCATGCATGCCAAAACAAGCAAGGAAATCATACATGCAACTTGGTACCTGCAAGAAAAATCGGATGTAGTTGTTGTTCCCAATGTCCTCATGCGCTTTCTTGCTTTTCCTTTTCCTTCTTGCTCCAAATCCCAAGTATGCCACACTCCTCTAAGAGTGCTCCAAGAAAACTCTAAGTGTCCAAGATGTAGGTTTTAACCCCGTACATAAATTACCTGCATATGAATTCTAAAACACAAAAAATAAACAATGCGAGAGCATAACACATAAAACACATATACACAGAGATTTTCCCCTGGATCCCATAACCAGGACTACCAGTTTGATTTTTCATTATGTTCCTTTCAATGTTATAATACATATTTATACATGCCGAAGCATCCAATACCATGGACCGAAAACCATCGCGTCCAAAAACATGTGTGAAAATCATGCACAAAACCAATAGGTGGGTCTGCCCATCCTAACATAGGTCCAAAACCAAAATTTCCGGGGTGGCTGCCCCAAACCCATAAAGTGGGGTCACGGCTACGCCTCAAACCCCCTGTGACCCCCCCCCCCCACTACACAATCGGTGCAACGAAGGGGGGGCTCCACCCCCCTCTAACCCCCCGGTTAACTACGTGGGCTAGTCGTGGAAAGAATATAACACAACCCAACACAAGAGTATGAGAGAGAGAGAGAAAATGAGAGCTCCAAAACTAAACTGATCGAAATCCATGAACTAAACCTCATAAGCCTTTTTATTAATGAGGCCTCTATTTTCTTCAATTTCCCATTATTTCCTTCATTTTCCTCCTCACATGCAACCTGTGACCTTTCACCTTCATTTTCTCCTAATTTTCATTATTTTCATAAATAAATGCCATTTTTCCTTTCCAAAGCCTTAGCCATTGCCTTTTCCATTTTCCATAGCCATTAATTAACCACAAGTGATCCCCATCACTATGTTTTTGCCCAACATTCAGCTTGGAATACGTGTCCCATGACCAAGGTCTTATTTTGCCTTTATTAATTATTTTTTTACATGTATTTTTTACCAAGGCTATTATAGAACCCTTCCCCTTGGGGGAACACCATCCTCGGTGTTCAATGACACCTACAACCACAAAACATATTGATCATGGAGCTTTATAACTTAGCTCTTTGCAATATTTACAATGATCAACCTATTGAGGAGAACACCAACATGACAACATAACAACATGGCAACCATAATGACATGACACCCATACTGCTTATTGGAGCTTTATAACACAACTCATGACGGTATTTACATCCATATATATATATATATATATATATATATATATATATATTATATATATATAATAATAATATATATATATATATATATATATAAATATACCAAAACATATGTCAAACGTTCGCTTAATTAGCAAATAGAGAAGGATACATAGCCCGTATTTGATCTGCCATCTCCCATGTAACTTCATCGCGCCCAAAGTGCTTCCATTGCACTTTAACCTAATTGATTGCTCAATTCTGAAGCATGAGCTTCTTTCTCTGCAATATACACTAAGGTTCTGGCTAGAATTCTCCTTTTGGCTACACTTGCAATACAAACCAATCTATTATATGATCAACATCTTTAACATATTTCTTAAGCAATGATACATGGAAAACATCATGGACTTTCACTATTAGAGTCAGTGTAAGTCAATAGGCCACTGGTTCAATCCTTTCAAGAATCCTGAAAAGTCCACAAAATCGAGGTGCAAACTTGGCACATGATCCAATCCTCAAGGAGCTATTCTTGGGCTTGATGTGCAAGTACACATGTTCCCCAACTTGAAACTCCTTAAATAATATGTTCTAATCTACATAACTCTTTTTTCTATCTTGTGTTACCTTTAGATTCTTCTTGATTACCTGCATTTCCTATTCCATTTATACCAACATGTTTGTTCCAATCAACACCCTATTCACTAGATCACTCCAACTGATGGGAGTATTACAACTCCACCCATGCAATGCCTTAAATAGACTCATCCTCAAAGACTCCTGATACCCATTGTTGTAAGTGAACTCAACCAATGGAAGGTACTCTCCCCACTTTCATTGTTGATGCATCACATACATCCTCAACATATCCTCCAATATCCTATTGACCCTCTTTATCTATCCATATGTCTAGGGATGACAAGTTGTGCCAAAGGCCAACTCTATACCCAAACCTGCAAATAACTCTTTCCAGAACCTAGAAGTGAACTTGGCATCCCTGTCTGATATGACCTTCTTTGGTACACCATGCAACCTCAATATATCCCTAATGAATACATGTACTACATCATTAGATGACTAAGTAGACTTTACTGGAATGAAGTGTGCTACCTTAGTCAACCTGTCCACAACAACCATGATAGAATCATGTTGTCTAACTGTCCTCGACAAACCTATAATGAAGTCCATGGAAATGACCTCCCATTTCCACTCTGGGATCAGAATAGGCTGAAGTAATCCACCTAGATGCTTACACTCTACTTTTACTTGTTGACAATCCAAACATCTAGCCACAAACTCTACCACTTCTTTCTTCAAGTTCGGCTAGTAGTATAACTTCTTCACTGTTGTCAATGTTTTCTGATATCCCGGGTGACTTGAATACGCTTTCACATGAAACTCTCTCAAGATAATCTTCTTGAGATCATTTTCATCTAACACATATATCTTGTCCCTAAATCTGACAAAGCCATATGTTGTGAGACAGAGTCCACATCCTGTGCACCTGTACCATGTTGTAACATGTGCTTGAGCTCCATGTACTTGTTGTCCTACTAGCATATCTGTAAGATCCGAGCCTGTAAATATGTCCCATAAGAAATCATAGTTGTTAAGTGGTTTACCTGTATCATCTGCTAAGAGCATTTGCAACCGTGTTCTCTTTACCTTTAATGTACCTGATCTCAAAGTCAAAATCGTTGATCATGGCCAACCATCTACCTTCTTTACGTTCAAATTCGATTGGTCAAATAGATACCTCAATCCATTGTGATCGCTCATCAGTACAAATATCTTGCCAAGAATATATTTCCTCCACGTCTTCAATGCATGGATGATCACTGCTAACTCAAGATCATGTGTCGGATAATTTTTCTCATGCTCATTTAGTTTTCGTGATTCATAGAATACTGCTTTTCCTTCTTACATAAGAACTCCACCAAGTCCTCTCTTGTGAACATCTGTGCATACCACAAACACTTTGTCTGGATTTGCAATCTTTAGCATTGCAGCATTTTTCAACAATTGTTTCAACTGCTCAAAACTTGTTGCACATTCTTTTATCCATTCAAACTTCTTACCTTTTTGCTACAATGACGTGATAGGATATGTAATGCGAGAGAAGTTTCTAATGAACCTCCTATAGTAACCTACTAAATCCATAAATGATCTTACCTCATCCACATTCCTAGGAGTTGCCCATTCCATGATAGCCCTTATCTTCCATGGATCTACTACTATGCCTTCCTTGGAGACAACATGTCCCAGGTAATGTACCTTTGTTTGAAAGAAACTGCATTTACTAAGCTTAGCAAACAACTAATGCTCTCTTAGCAATCTCAACACTGCTACTAAATGTGCGGCATGTTATTCTTCATTTTTAGAATATATCAAGATGTCATCAATGAACACAATAACAAACTTGTCCAGATAAGGATGTGACACACTATTTATCAAGCACATAAGGTAGCTAATCAAACCAAATGGAACTACAACAAACTCATAATGTTTGTACCTGGTTTGGAAAGTTGTCATGTGAATGTTATCTTCTTTAATGTGTACTTGATGATATCTTGATCTTAGGTCAATCTTCGAGAACAGTGCTCCTCCCTTCAATTGATCGAACAAATCATCAATCCTCAGTAATGGATTCATGTTCTTGATGGTCACCTTGTTCAGCTGCATGTAATCAATGCACAACCTGAGAGTACAATTCTTCTTCTTCATAAACAATAACGGTGTGCCCCATGGTGATACACTTGCCCTAATGTATCCCTTATCAAGCATTTCCTTCAACTACAAATTCAACTCTACCAACTCTAGAGTGCTCATCTTGTACGATGCCTTTAATGCTAGTGTTGCCCCTGGTACCAACTCAATAGAAACATCCACTTCCCCGTGAGGCGACAACTCTAAAATCTCTACAGGAAATACACCCTGAAATTGTTGTAAAACTGGGAACCTGAGCAAGACATCCACATCCTCAACTTCCTTACCTTTATCACTATAAATGTGCACTACAAATAACACACACCTTTTTCTACGACTAAGCTTCACCTGCATAGTTGTCACCATCTGAAGTGATGTTGCTTTCTTCTTACCCTGCAAGACTCTTTGTTCTCCATTGTCATCCAAGCAGTCAATAACTTTGTCATAATAGTCCACCTTGGTCATATGGAGACACAACTATTCCATACCCAAAATCATGCTACATAAACCCAACAATAATACATTCAAATATGCTGATGTGGACATACCAATTGATGAACTCCTTTCTTAATACCTATAGCTAGCTGTACTAACCAAGATTCTACATGCACTTATTTATTCAAACCACACTTATCCACGAGGTCAAGATTAACATAACTATAATTAGATCTAGGGTCAATCAAAATAGAAACAACTTGATAACAAATCTTACCGTCCATACAGATTGTTGTCACTCATTGCTTTACAAGTTATCAATTACCTAGAATGCATAAGAGTAGTGAAGTTTGAAGCCATTTCCTAAGCCACAAAAGCTCTCAAAGTTTAATCAGTCCCTCTCCATTGCATACTTCTCATGATAATCTTTCCAACGATATATGGAAGTCCAAAAATGGACTTCTAGATCAAAAGTTAGAGCATATTGAAGATGGGGGTTTTATTGCCTTGAAATGAAAGAGAAGAGCATATTAGAGTGCCCCCGGCACAGTAAATTTGCGATCGCCAGTGGGCAGACCTCGCAATCCCGCAGATCCCACAGTCCCGTATCTCACATCCTGCAATCCCTCATTCTACAGTCTCGTAGCCTGACGATATCGGCAAATCGGCAATTGGCGGGCCCAAGGTAACACTCTTAAGGAATTGCGGGGGCAAAACTAGCCAATAAACACAAATCATCGATAATTCGGGCCCTTAGTGTTAAAGTGTCGAGAGGGCCCAAAATCATTTAATAAAGGAAATCGACGTAAAACAGGGACATGAGAGCCTTTTTCTCTCTCCTCCACGGGGCCACGTGGCAAACTACCATTGGTCCTCACAAATGACATGGAAGTTGACGTCATCATGACGTGGTAGTACGGAGGTGACATGGCAGTACAGAGGAAATGTGGCACCCAAATTCGACATTTTATGGGGTCTATGGGGGCATTTTCGGGTCACACATGGTAGGGATGACGTCACCAATCCTGTAGATCGGTGATTGGCAAAGGTAAAAGGTCGCAACTCCAGTTACATATTTGCAATTACGAATTGCAATAAAACGGGATGTTATAAGGGGGCTATTCCACGATCACACAGAGGTCCGAAGAACCAAGGGCCATGCACTAAAGGCGCAAATCAACGATCGGTGATCACACAGGTCGAAGTTTCTCCTACGACGAAGTCCCTTCCGGCTTGCGATTGCGATATGCGGGGATCCTCTGGGATGGGATATTTCATGTGTTCTACCTTATAAGGAGTTCATGTCCAGACAATCGGCCCACGCTATGAAAAGAAATGGATGGGTCTCTCCCTCTCCCATGTTGCCATTGTGATACCCCGAGTGGGCCCAGTCCTGTAGATCGACGATCGCATGTGTCAAGGGGTGTTATCAAAGGCAAGCACTATAAACTGCCGGTGTGTGAGATTATAATTAACAAAGGAAAAAGCTCCCCAGATAGGAGTATAAAAGCCTTAGCACCTGGTTCTAGCCCCAGGTCACATGAAAAGAAAGGCAAAATGAGGGCCAAGCCAAGGGGCAATCAGGACCCGATGTTCTGTGATGCCTTTTAGTGAAAAATGTTCCTATACAACGAGGTCCAGGGAGCAAGATATAGGGCTTTAAAGACGGACAAGTCGGCAGTTGAAACTTTGAATAGAGGTATGGAGCAATGGCAAAGCAATATGGGTAATCTTGTAGAAGCCCCTACAACAAGAAACCAAGGACTACATGGGCTGCAAAAATGGATTCAACAACTTCACTACATGACTACTGTGAGTAAATGACAGTATGGGAGACTCAGGAAGGCTTAATGGCTCGACATGGTGCTCCACTCCTATACACAACAAAGGACTGTTGAGAGGTGATCCACTTCTACTCTGCGACAAACACTCGCAGTCGACCCACTTCCTACTCCAGAGAATGAGTTATTCAGGCAGTTAAGGCGGAAGTGACAGGAAACGACCGAAATACAGGAGAAACACGTCACAACTAAGACGTGGATTAACCATAGACCTTTCACAGGAACATCAAGGTGGGCACTTCCTCCATCATCTTTCAGTCTTCCTCTTTCCTTGCATTATTTTGTAATTTATGTTTATTTCCAAGAAGGGACCAGTTCCCGATTGTAATCATTTTGGGCAACAGAGCCTCGCATGTTGAGACAGCTAGAGCTCTGGCAAAGATATTTTTGTAGCTATAATCCAAGCTCCTCCTCTTCTTATATGTAGGGGGAAGAAACACTTAGAAAAGGTTCAAGAGTTCTGCACCTACGAGTCAGTGTTTCTGCAATTCCACTTTGGTTCTACCTGCCTATCCATGAGGGACTTGAGTGATACCTTGGCTGAATGTAAATGGACTGGTATGTTGGACTCATATTGGATTAATGAAACTCCTTGGCGATTTCAAGCGGATCAATGTGCAGTATGTTTTCCCTTATGTAATCTCATTTAATATATGTTTTCCTTCTCTAAAAATAATGTGATGAATTTGTTTGTCTCCCTCGGATTCATGGATTTATCTAGGCTATTAAATAAACAAACAGTGCCCATGTATAAGACAAATTTACTTGTGTTAGTCTATAACCTATAGTACCTGTGTGCAAGACAGGTTTACTTGTGTTATTTGATTAACTTGCAATACCTTTGTGAGCCCAGATTTACTTTTGTTGTTTAGCATTAATGTTACCTATGTTATATCTGTTATGGAACCTCAATAATTACTCTGCTCTTCCACATCCTCTCTCTTCCATATTTCTGCTGGAACATCGTTGCTTAGGATTTTGTCCTATCTACAGCCTTTTGCATCGAATTCCCTCTTTCCTTTCCTCCTCTTCACTTTACTGCAACTTCAATATAAAGTTGTCTCATTATTGTGTGTTGGTCACCAGAAGAAGACATTTCTCTTTGATATTACCCCAATACACCCCCCGCATTTAGATCCATGTGTTGGCTTGAGTCTACCTTAATGAATGCCTATTGAACCAAGCCCCCCTTTATAACCTTTTTAACTACATGACAATTAGAGTGCAACAGAAAACTCACTCATAGTCTTCCATGCACTCCTCTCATTAAGATGTCTTAGGCACTAGTCTATAATCAACCGAGAGACTGTCTCTAGGAGGCTTTCTATGTCCCCTGAAGCACTCGTGCTGCAGGTGCTAGAAAAAGTCCCAACATTTTTATGGTGTCGTTATCAGGGAACAGATTAGAATAATTTTCCCTGGGTATAAAATATTTTTACATTTCCTTTGTTAGGTGAGTAGGGGAAGTGAGGGTTGAAGATCTCTCACCTTAGTGACTCCATTGTTTCATTTTATGTTAAACATCCGGGCGAATCCACCATCCATATCTCTATTTGATCGTCCTGGCTTTCAAGAAGCCTAATACTCACTTTGATGCTACGACAGCTGAAAACTTTCCCTACCTTGGAACCTGCAATCACTCATATAGGGGGGTTTTCGAGATGGCCCTTCTTGCATTCCTGGCCAACAAATTTGCCCCACTGGACTTTCCTTCTATTGTTTTTTATCCCAATCATGTCCCTTCATTTCATTAATGGTATACATATTTGCCTAGATTCAGTGGGAAGATAGAAGGCTTGACCAACACCTCAAAGAATTTCATGAATGCATGGAACAACAGGGTTTGAAGATGTGCAAATGAAGTTGTTCATGTATTCTTTAGAGGAGGATGCTAGAGTTTGGTACAAAAAAATGCCCAGTGGCAACATATCTTCCTTAAGAAGTTTTCATACAGCATTCATTCACTATTACAAAAGACTATATCCACCGAATGCTCTATTTGAATATTCTTGCGCATATTTTCATGACAAAGACATTCCCGAGGTTGATGAATCTGTTGGAGATGTTTGTGGAGCTCCACTCCATGAAAACATCTACTCACATCAAGAAGCATCACCCAATGAGCAAGAAAGAGAAGAAGGAAACATCATCAAGCTGCAAATAAACCCTTAGAGGTCTAATTCGACTGAATTTGATGTTCCTCCTTCCTATGATGAATATGACTCTAGTGAAGAGTCAAGTGATGCAGAGCCACAATCCTAGTCATTGGAAGCTACACAAGAAGAGGAGAAATACGAGGAGGTTAATAAAGAGACTCTAGCTTACAATGAACACCCTTCACCCGGAGAATAAGATCAAGAAACGCCTCTTATTTATAATTCATATTATTCAGAGGAGGATGAGATGGTCGTGGATGCTCATAAAGAGATGTTTACCAACAAGTGGGGAGCCTGCTCCCAGCAACAAATTTTTCAAGAAGAGCCCAAAGTTGAAGGACCAAGTAGTATTTGTGATTATCTATCACAGAAAGATTCCTACTGGGAATTCTCAAGGGGCCCTCCAGTCTATGACTCTTATAGTTCAAAAGTTGAAGATTCCATTGTAGATTCCCAAGAGAGTTTTCCCTTTGAAGAATGGGTAGTAAAAGATCAGCAACAAGTTTTTCTTGAAAAATCTAAGGGTCGGGAGCTAAATAGTGTGTGTCTGCCCTAACCAAGAAGACCTTGGTTAGAAGATTGTTTGTGAAAAAGAGGCAGCTGCAAACTTTCCTTGTCAATTCTATGACCCTCTAGCTGACTACATGTCGACATTCTTAAGTCAACATCAAAGGTTGTTTCTGGAGTATGCATCAAAGCTTCTTATTTGCAAATTTTTCACGGTGCATGTTGGTTTTGTTTTTAAATTTCAACAGCATGAAGGCATTAGGTCCAACACCCAAATACTAGCAGGGCTCCATTGGAGGGTTGAAGTCACTTAGGTGACTTGAGCCCTGTGCATAAGTAGGAGTGTATATAAATAAGCTCACTCAATGAGCATTTAATTTCTAGTGGTTAGAATTTTTATTTTTGCATTTCAGTTTGAGGAGGAAGTGACTCCCTGCAAACAAAGTTTCATGGAGATTTTATGTAAGTTCATATATTTTTGACTCCATGCCCAATGGTGAAGGATATTGGTCTACAAATTCTCAGCACCTTACCATCAATGCATTGTCCCCAGTCGGAGCCAATGTTGTCACTCACTCCTTTACAAGTTATCAGTTGCCCAGAATGCATAAGAAAAATGAAGTTTGAAGACATTTACTAAGCAACAAAAGCTCTCAGAGTTTAATCAGTCCCTCTCCATTGCATAGTGCTCATCATAAGATTTCCAACGGTATATGGAAGTCCAAAAATGTACTTCGGGATCAGAAGTTAGCGCAGATTGAAGATGGTGGTTTTGTTGCCTTGAAATGAAAGAGAAGAGCATATTGGAGGCCCCCAGGCACAGTAAATCAGCAATCGGCGATGGGCAGATCCCGCAATCCCATAGATCCCATAGTCCCACATCCCGCAGTCCCGCAACCTAGCAATATCGGCAAACCAACAATCGACAAGTCCAAGCTAACATTCTTAAGGAATTGCGAGGGCGAAACTAGTTGATAAACACTAAAATTAGATATGATTTTGGGATTCAACTGCGTTAAGTAAGTCATTCATCTATGACCATTTCCATGAGAGGTGGTCGTAATTAACTAATTTCTCGTGATTTTTGAATAGTCCACTTAGCACTCATTGCATCGGGTGATGCTCACAAGGTGAAGAAGTGGGATTGAAACTAATGAAATAATTGTTGATAATTCGGGCCCTCGATGTTAAAGTGTCAGGAGGGGTCGAAATCATTTAACAAAGGAAATCGATGTAGGTTTTAACCCTGTACAGAAATTACCTGCATACGAATTCTAAATCACAGAAAAATAAACAATGCGAGAGCATAACACATAAAACACATATACACAGAGATTTCCCACTGGATCCCAAAATCGGGACTACTAGCTTGATTTTTCCAATTATGTTCCTTTCAATGTTACAATACATATTTATACATGTCGAAGCATCCAATACCATGGACCGAAAACCATCGCGTCAAAAACCATGGACCGAAAACCATAGGTAGGTTCGCCCAACTTAATATAGGGCCCAAAAAAATAAATTTCCCGGGGCACTGCCCCAGACAGGGGGGTTGCCGCCCCCCCACTACGCAACAAAGGGGGGGCTCCGCCCCCCCTCTAACCCCCTGGTTCACTACGTAGGTTAGTCGTGGAAAGAATATAACACAACCCAACAATCTCCCACTTGTTGTTTTCTTTCCACAGTAGAGCTTAGTCATTTTTTCAGCCCTGAAACGCCCATTGTTTCTCTACACCAAGGGAACTTCTCAGAGCTCACAAATTTTGTCAATGCATCTGCAGTATTCTTCAAAGTGTCCACCTTTACCAGCAACACCT